>JACSZP010015174.1:515-15989 GCA_016161895.1 Pinna nobilis | reverse complement strand
TTGGTATGTTAAACATCCATCACTGCTCAGTGGCTGTAAGTTGTTGTTGTTGCTTTGTTGTTTAACGTCCCACTCAAGAATATTTCACTCATATGGAGATGTCACCGTGTGCCAGTGAAGGGCGACAAATTTAGCCTGTGCTCGGCACTGGTGGCTGTAGAGCAGGGAGGGTTCTTTAACGTGCCAGTACTTACTGTGACATGGGACATTGGTTTTTACTGTCTCATCCAAAAGACAGGGACGGCCAACTGCGGAGTGGTGCTGCAGGAATCGAACCCCGGACCCTTCGATGCGAAGTCGAACACGCTAACCACTCGGCCACTGAGGGCCCAATAGCTGTAAGTGCCAAGCACAGGCTAAATGTTCACGCTACAAAGGCATTGGTGATGTCACCATTTAAGGGAACTAAACTAAGAGTATTTCAATATCATTCATGAGAAGATTGAAAGATTGTTGAGTTTGACAGCAGTAAGTTTAGGTAATCTGGATGGATTTATTTACCGAGAGTATCTGCCTGGGCACTGAAGCAGTTCCATATTTATAAGGTCTAATTTTATAAAATGTGGCTCCAGTGTACAATTTATTCTTTTATTTATTTTCATAGAACCCAGTGTGAGTCCATCGAACTTTGAACGCCTTCCAAACTCGACTTTCACATATGAGCAAGCAACATTTAGATGGGATGCTGTAAACGAGAGTCCTGAGGCTATGAAAGGAAAATTTGAGGGCTACCAGGTATACTACATTCAGCCTGCTTAAGTGACTCAGTGTTTTACTGCATAGTTGTTTAGTTCAATGGATAAAGTTTTTGTGGATTTCTTGTATATCTTTATTGATGGGTTTACAATTTTGCACAAAACTGCTAATGTTCTTATGCCATTACATGTATTTTGTCTTGCTCTAATAGATATCCGATGTGGATATGATACTGTAAATCAAATTTTATTTGCGAGAATTTTAATATCGCTCAAATGACAAATCCCCCCCCCCCCCCAAAAAAAAAGTGATGTGATGTAAATACAACTGTCATTGGACTTCACTGAACTGCAGAATAGATACTTTTTTCCTACTCTACATATAGTAAATGCATCAACACATGGTTATATCCTTTTAGATCAGATACTGGAAGGTGGGTCAACCTGAATCCATACTCTACATCCAAGTCAAACACTCGACTAACCCAGATGAAAGCAGAAAGAAGCGTGCTGTGCCAACCAAAGTATATGCCACAGTAACAAACTTGCCGCCATTCACCGACCTTGAGGTTGACGTCGTGGCGTTGAACACATACTTCAAGTCAGATGGAAGCAACACCATCAATCTGACTACGCCAGAAGGAGGTTTGTTTTTAATCTTCCTGTTATTAAAGATTCTGGTCATACAGATTTGGTCTGCCAGATTTTTTCTTTTTTTTTGCACAAATCTTTGCATGTTTTTTTTATTATTATGAGAATGCATGTCCTCCACCCAATTCGTTTTTGCGCATTAAAGATTAAGATCTCAAACTTAAGATTCTTTCATATGTGTCCCCTGTTAGTAAAAGTGCAAATGTTGACACATTGGAACTAAGGCTGAGTGCATGATGAGGGAACAGATGGTATTTATGTCATCCAGAGCCACCGTGGCCTAGTTGTTATCATGTTCACCTTGTGATCATGAGGTTCGGGGTTTCAGTCGTCCCTGTCTTTTGAATGAGACAGTAAACAAACAAGGTCCCATGTCAGAGTAGGTGTTTGGCATATTAAAGAACCCTCCCTGCTCTACAGCCATTAGAGCCGGGAAAAGTGAAAATTTGTCGCCCTTCACCGACAAATGGTGACATCTCACTATATGAGTGAAATATTCTTGAGTGGGACATTAAACGACAATACAACTAACCAATAAATTTATGTTATCCATGTGTTTGTATTGTGTGTTAAAACTAGAGTTTGAGCCTAGGTATCCTGTGAATGCTCTTAAGACAAGGGCAATGCAGTCATCCAATGGTATGCAGAAATCCATAAGTGATCTGCTCTCAGAATTTCGATTGTTTATTTTTTCAATCCTATTGAGCTGAGAATCTTGTCTGATACCAAATTTAAATTGCAACATGGATATTGTATTTATGTCATGCATGATGTCTATTACACTTCTATATTTGATCAATTTCAGTGCCGGGAGAAGTTGAAAAACTCAGAATCGACAGGAAAGGTGTGTCATACTTAGGCATTGGATGGTACCAACCGCTCAAAAGTAACGGAATAATCACCGAGTACCATATTAGGTATCAAAAAAGTATGTATGATCTGTATATATTTATACATTTGAACCTTACCAGTTCTCCATGCTCTGCGACGATAAGTTCTGAGCATAGGCTAACTTTATCGCCCTCCACCTGCACACAGTGACATCTCCATATAAGTGAAAGAGTTTTGTATGGGACGTCAAGCATCATAAAACTAACAACACAACCAACCAATATGATTGGTGCTTATGTAAACAATCGTTGCCACATTTTGTTCCCCTAGCACTGATCAAAGTATATGTCCAATTTCCGGATTGACCAAATATCCATTATGCAGATGTGGTTACAATGTAAGCTTGGATTCTTAAACAGTCCACTGTAGACAGGTGTCTGTAATATGGAGCTATCCCATGGACCAGAGTTGATTGTAGTAATTTTATGTGACCTTAACCTTTTGGTCTGTATATAAACATTACTTCATCACATACTTTACACCCTCCATAAATAAGGGAGACTCCCTATTTTTCATGTAAAATTTTGATAATTAGGGAAAATGCATGCCGCCCCTTTCAAAAAATTATATTTTCCCATTGATTCTTAGTAAAATCTAGAATTTCCCCCAATGGAATTGAAAAATATCCCCCATTGAAATTTTCCAAGGTTGGCAAGTCTGTCATAAAAAAAGTTCTAATGTTTCTTCAATCCTCACAGTTAGAGGGCTGGATGTTGACAGCTTGTCCGAAATTGAGATCATTTCCGCACCAAATGAAACTGAAAGTTCGGACGCACGGATGACCCATGTGATCCAAGATTTGGACAACAATACAAACTACAGAATCTATGTTTGGGCCGCCACCAAGATCGGAATTGGAGATGAATCTATTGTGGATGGACGAACCAATCCCCAGGGGCGTAAGTAAATCTATGATATCCAGAGTAAAATGACATAGAGATACACAAGTACTGTACTAAGTATGACAAGAATTTCCTTGTGAATCTTTTATGAGTGAAATCTTTTAATATGAACCAATCTTTAGCTTGCCGGACAAAAGTCTGGAGAGCTAATGCCATACCCACATACTGTTGTTGTCATTGGCAACATCTGAAGACAAAACTTTAACCAGAGCTGTATTTTTTTATAGAAAGATAGGACTTTGATATTTCATATAAGGATTTTCTCATCTAGTGCCATTACCTTTGACCTTTAAATTTGACCTCCTTGAAGAAAACTGTAGCCCTATTTATCATATCCTATTGCAAGCTTTGTTTTCATCTTACAACTCTTGTTTAACAATAATTCATATTCTTTAAAAATTTCTCATAAAAAGTGATTGATGGGAAATTATGAAAGAGCTTGCCTCTGCCATAGAGTGCTCATCATCACACTGTGCCATGTCTTAGTGGTTCACATGTATGCCTTCTGATTGTGAGGTTATGGGTCTGACATTGAGCTTATCATTTCTTATCCTTTAGCTATGAGAGTCAAAACCAAGGACCCCTGTCACAATAGGTGTCAGCATGTAAAAGAACCTCCCCTGCTCAGTGTCCAAAGTGCTGAGCATAGGCCATATGTTTAGCCCTTCACTGGCATACGGGGACGTCTGCATTTATTAGTGAAAGCTTTTAGAATGACATTAAACAACAATTCCACAAACGAATCTTCAGACTGTGAGGTCATGAGGCTGTAACTTTTAAACAGTACATGATAAGGCTTTCATATTTTACATGTACATATCTCATGACAGTATTGTTCTGTTGATATCCAAATGTATCACCTCTTGGCCTCACCATTTGAATTAGACCTACATTTGCATTCAGCATTTACTATAACATTTAGTTCTTTTCTATTGTACTTGGGGATTTTTATGTCTCACAGACACATCTTGATTTCTTTCAGCTCCAGCGAAGCCCTCTATTAGTGGTGTCATCCTGATGGGGGATAAGATTAATGTATCCTGGAGTTTCCCAGAGGCCACTTCTTTACCAATAGCCTCAAAGCACTACATCCGATACAGAAAGATAGGTAAGTGTCTGAATGAGAATTGTCTTAGGATTGCCAAAAAGTACTCAACCTTAGAGAGATAGTTTGTAGGTTCAAGCCTAGGTAGGATGGTTGACTTTTTGTGGCAGTAAAGACTGAGGTCCCATGTCACAGTAGGTGATGTCATCTGGATAAACAGGAGAAAACCCACGTTTCCAAATTGGCAACCATCATTCCATCTCGCATACCACCTAGACAGATCCGAGGGTCGAAATGGTGAGAAGCCAGTGTGCTGACCACTATGCTACCCAGACATCCAATTAAGGAGAGGCAATAGAACTTGAAATAATAAGTTAGCGTAGCATGTAAAATGATAATCATTTATAAAGCAACTTAAGATATAGATCATTTGATAAGTAGCAGGTGTTCATTTGTCAGGTTTTGGCATTTGAAGCTAAAGATTGCCTTTGTTTGCATTAGACCTTGAAAACCAAAGTACTGTATCACAGTAGATGTTGTCACAATTTAGACCCCGAGCTGATCATCATTCTGTTACGCCAAAACATAAGTGGAAGATTTTTGAGTGGGACAACAAACAATGATACATAGGGTAATGGGAATAAAAATTTGTTTCTTTCAGGTGACAACAAGTACACTGAGTCCCCTCCAGTCAAGCACAAGAATTGGCAGGTTGTGGAGAATCTGCTACCTGGGGCCACTTACCAGGTGATAGTCACCGCGGACAACGGCGGGGATAACAAACAGCACAGTGAGAGCAGGACGGTGGATCTAAGTGGGCGTGGCTGTAAGTATCCATGCAATGCTCAGTTTTCATCTTCTGTTATGAAGCATGAGTTGGTGCATTGTGGGTAAGATTCCCAGGCAAGTGTTTGCCCCTATGTTCTGTATACTCTGTAGTCCAGCCGTGTAGTGCCAGATTTTGGATGAATCGTGCAAATTTTCAGGAAAGCATGAAACATGGCACAATTATTCTTTTGGCCATCCTTTACAATTATAGCTATGGACCTTTACAATTGCATGTGAAACACTCACACAATGGCAGTTTTTCCTCTAGAGTGAATATGGGCAAAAATTGTAGGGTAAGTTGATGTAGTTTATTTTGTAGATCTGTAAGCATAGACTAAGATATGACATTACAAAAATCTTATATTTGAGGTTCCCACAGTAGTGGAGTTTCCATTAGTCAGTGGCTCACATATTTGCCTTCAGATCCTTAGATTATGGGTTGGAATCTGCACTGCACTGCAATTGGCTGTCCAGTAAAAATCTAGGTCCTGTGTCACAGTAATTGTCAGCAGGTTCAATAACCCTCACTGCTCAATGTTCAAAAGTGTAAAATATAGGCCGAATTTGTCCCCCTTCACCAGCATGCATGTACAGTGATGTCTCCATAGAAGTGAAAGATTTGTGAGTAGAAGTGAAAGATTTGTGAGTTGGACATTGAGCAACAAACCAACGAATTCCACAGTAAATACTTCTCTCATGACCAGATGGTCAATGGTTCGAGTTTGGACTTTGGAGCAACTGGTTTCCTGCCTCAAAGATGGGACCGTAAAAATGGTGATTCTGTGTCAATGATTGATTTGGCTTCTTAAAAAGATTATAGTCTTAATTAAGTCACTCTATTACTGTAGTATTGTAGTAGTTTTTAAGAAAGCCCTGGCAAATTTGGTGTCACTTGATGGAGAGTGAAGGTCATTGGTAACTCTTCTTAAAAAAAAAAAGCATACCAATAATAAAAAGTCAATATTCAGTAAAACCTGCTATAGTGTCTACCTATACTGCTATAGTCACAAAGATCATTTTTGCTGTACCTATTTATTACCATTTGTGTACAAGTCAACCTCTATATAAAGACCACCTCCCTATAAAGACCAGTTTTCTTGTGTCCCTAAGAAAGTATATACAAGTTTCTCTGTTTTATTAACAAAGAGTCTTTTAGTTATGATGATTATGGATTACAACTGCTTTTAAGGGTGTTACTTTGATTTCAGCGGTACTTATAATTAAGCGTGAGTATTTATGATTATACGTGAGTATGGAAGCCTAAACTAGCCAGAGATTACCAAGCTTACCATAATAAACACCTTGGAGTTACTCTGATTAGCTACATGTACATGCTGTGCTCTATATTTCTGTAATATACACCAAACTTTCCTATGAATATATAAACTGCATCTAACCAAACTGTATCTAACCGCTAATTAACCACTCTCATATAACCAGGAATTAACTGAGTGTGTATTTTTGATGGTATGAATGTATATGATTGTATATTAGTGTGAACTTGAATATTTTTATTCATTTGGATGAGACAGTAAAATCCATGTCTTTATGACATTACATGATTGACGTTGGGCCACTGTGGCTCAACGGTTGACTTGCTGGATCCTGTCCTTCGGATGAGACACTAAAAAACCGAGGTCCCATGTCACAGTAGGTGTTGTCATGTTAAAGAAACCTTGCTACTGAATAGCCTTAATTACGACTACAAGCAAAGGCCAGATTGGTTGCTTTGCCTTTCACCAGCAATAGTGACATCTCCGTATATGTTGAATGTTCTCGAGTATGATATTGAACAACATTCCAACCAGCCAATTTATCTTGAAACAAAATAATTCAGATTCAAGAGGTAATCCACTGTATCTCATGGTCATCTATGGTGATGGGCAACCATACTGGGTGAAAGATGATCTGCAATGGTAATCAGTAAATATGATGTGGCATAGACATGTACATGTATGATGTTGATGATGGTTATGCTGGTATGAATTTAATGTATACCAGTAGGGGAGCAGTAGCGAGAATGACTGTGTTCACTGAATGTCCATGTCTGTGCTTGAGAGTATGGTTGTGCTGGTTAATGAATCTTTGGACAAACCGACAGATTCTCAGTAAAAGTATTGCAACAAATAGAGAAACATTCTCTCTTATTACCCATGCATAGTCAAATTCTTTGAGTAATCTAAATGATGCAAAAATTTCCTACAAGCTAAAGGCATGATTAGATTTCACCATTTTCCGAAACACAAAATGTCCAATGTACATGTATGTTGTTTTTACATGCACATGCATAATGAAAAAGACTACCATTCTGGAATTTGCCTTATTCAAAAATCACATGCCTCTTCAATGACCTTGGTTACAGACCTTGGACAATTAAAGTGTTCAGAAAATGATCCGGACCCATGACAGTGGTGGTGGTGGTCGCAGTGGTGATTTTAGATTGATACATAGTCATGTATGCTATAAATTACAGTGGAATCCACCTATACCGAACCTTAATATATTGAAATCCCACTTAATTTGAAATGATTTTCATTCCCAGCTTAATTACTGTACAGTGGAGTTGGTCTATAATGAAGTTAAAGGTGATTGACTTTTTGACTTCGTTATAGGCATCCTTCGTTTTAAGCATCAGAATTTACTAGAGAAATAGATAAATAGCTATTCTTTTGGGGAATTTTATTCCTCTTCGTTATAGCACTGAATTCGCTTTAAGCCAATTCGTTATAGACTGACTCTTCTGTGTTTACATGTATACTATTTTAATTCAGTTGTTTTGAAAACCCTGTTTATTTGAAAGACAAATACAGTTGATGTATATACGGGTTCCACTGTATCTGATACTGTAGATTTAGGCTAGAAATAAATAGACTTATCCACCATTTGAATTTATTTATGTGCACTCTGTAGACAGGCAGCCTAGTGGTACATGTATACTTTATCCTCAAAGACAACTGTAGTGTTTGGTTAGATAGTGAGGGCCAGGCTTGCCCTTGTAGAAGAGATGTGCTTATCTCATTATCATGAAACTGAAATATTGTGCTGTGTGGCTTAAAGCAACAACACACTTAAGCACAATTTTAGTCATCACTGGTTGTACACTTTGTGTATTATATTGAAAGTCAAGCTGAATTAATCCTTGCATCCTTAATCCAGATACTTCACCTTCCAGACAAAATTACCTGGGAACAGAATTTGTTATTTGTACTGATCATTATAGAAGTGTTGTCTCAGTAATCCAGATGCATCATTTGTTCAGACAATTTGCTTGTGACCTCCGGCCTCCAGATTACCGGTAACGATTCTTCACTGTATGTGCTCTCTCTTTAACATCTGTAATATCTCTTTTTTGCAGCACAAACTGTATCAGAGGCAGGCTTGCTGCAGGCCACCTGGTTCATCATAATGATGGTCGCCTTGGCAGTACTCATCCTCGTCATCATCATCGTTTGCCTGGTGAGGAGAAGCAGGGGAGACAAATATCATGGTAAGTCATCAGAACTCATACTATCCTTATACACAGTGGAACCTGTCTTCAGAGAACTCCTTCTGCCAGTGAAATGTCGTCTTTCAAGACAGGTGGGGGGAGCCTCCATGGCTGAATGGCTGGAGTATTGGACTTTAAATCACTCAGTCTCTCACCTCCAGTAAGAGCGGGTTGGAGTCTTGCTGGAACCTAAGCTGATAATGTGAGAAGGTTTGCCAGTTTACTTGTGGATGGCTGGTGGTCTCTTCCCAGATACATTAGTAACTGGGCTCTCTCCTCCATCGATAAAAACTGGCCGCCATCATATGACTGAAAGATTGTAGAGTGTGAAGTAAAACAACAAGAAAACAAAGCTTCCCAACAGGTCGTTTCTCTTGACAGGTTTTAATTACAGGATTTTTTAAAAGCGTGTCAGATTAAAGATAGAGATTTCTTAATGCTTACTGGTCCACGGTGCTGAGCATAGGCCAGATTTAGAAGCCCTTCACTGGCATTTGTTGACATTCCCATATGAGTAAAATATTCTTGTGTTGGGTGTAAAGCAACAACACAGTAACATTTATAAAACTTTTATATGTTCATTTCATTATACAGAATTTTGTTCACTTCATTGTTCTGACCTCACTCATTAAGACAGTATTACAGTTTACTGCAAAGCTTGTATGTGTTGTTAATATTTTTGCCCTTGTCAATTCGCTTGAAATATTTACAGTATTTTAAGGAACAAACCTGAATTGTGCTTGGTATGATTTTTCTGTAAAATGCTTTCATCACTTGGTTCGAATTTTTGCTTTACCATACTGCTAACCTTTTTTTCGCTGTGGGATATTGAAAATTGCTTTTATATGAATATTTGTAATGCAAATCATTGTGATTTTATGTCTTACAATTTTGAGGAAAAAGCGTCACCAAATTATGGAGTTTGTTTTTGTTCAATTGCCATACAAGGCAATCTGTACAATTTATCCATCAGACATCTGTTTCAAATATCATTGAGGTCACTGAGTGACCTTGAACTTTGACCTTGACCTTTACAGTGAAAAAACATTCTTCCCAGCAAAGTTTTTTTTTAAAAAAAAAAACATGGTAAGTTTGTTGAGAACTTCATGTTTTGAAAAATGCATGCCTACAATTTGACTGTGGTCATTTTTCCAGTTCAAGAGAAGGAGCGTTTGAGAGGGGTGGATCAAGATGACAAGAAGGCTCATTTCAATGAATTTAATGATAAGTAAGTATATATATCTGTGTGTGGTAGATATATAACATAGTTCTCTACTTCACTTTTATTGATTCACTTTATATTTTGCTCAGACCTTCAAGTGGCCCTTACTTTTGATATTTCCATCAAAACCTGTAGCTGTAACTTTTTCCCTGTAATCCATATGTTTTAAAAAATAAAAAAAATAAAAATTATAGATCTACCTTTTAAGCTCATGATCACTTAGCCAAAAACCATTGTGTGGTCTTGGCATCAATCATTATTGGCGTCAGAGTTGACATTAATTACAGTAACCTTTTAAGAAAATCATATTGTCCAAAATCATCAGTGCAATTTAAACCAGACTTGGCCAGATTTGTCCTGGGGTGACCCCCTTTCAAAATGAAGTAAGACATCTCCAGCCATTTTTGGAGCCTCAACATCTCTCTTTTAGTCTTATGAATAAAACTTGAATTTTGAAAAATTAGAATTTTGTTTATACCCCTGCCATGAAATGGCCAGGGGCATATAGTTTTACACTAGCCCATCTTTCCATCCTTCTTTTATTTTGTCCTTCCATCATTCTGTCCTTCCATCTATCCCAATTTTGTCTTCTCAACCCCTCTTAAACCCTGCAGAGGATTTCAATGAAACTTGGTACAATTAATGATCACATTTAGATGTGCATGTGGGAAGGGGAAGGCTGTTCAAAATTATTTTTTTATTGCTGTTGACGCTGGCATTTGTGCTCTACAGACACATCTAGTTTAGCCAAAATTACTGCTTATGCTTTTCATAGTGGTAATCTGTAGATCATTCATGGTTGATAGACACTCTATAAACTGTGTACTATTATGTGACATTTAATATTAGTAAATGCCTGGATATACAATGTATTTCATAGCTAAAGTCATTTATTTCACAAACTATTTCAAATACAGAAGGTGTAAAGCAAAAAAAAAAATCCCTATCATTTTCCGTTATCAAATTCCTTTAATTTATGAATTTGAAGATCTTCACCAGCACACAATTGAGGTTGAGTCTCCATATGAATAAGAAATTTTCCAGTTGGACATTAAACAGCAATACAACAATATTGAAATTGCCCAGTTCCCTTTTGCTAAAAAAATGTTGCCCTGTAAAAAATCGAGAAACCCTTGAAGGCCTGATCATACTTACTTACTTGCAGTCTCACCAACTGTATAAAATTACTCACAAAGATAACTAAATCACTATTATTATCTACATTTTTTTAATAGATTAACATGGTGATGCAGAGAAATTGTTCATTTCTTAAAGTCGATTTTTTTGTTGTTGAGATTTCACTGTTTCATCATTACATGGCTTCCTTTTCTGTTCTTTGGCTTCCTTTTACTTTTGCTCCACCTCTGTATCGTAATCAACCGAGTGCATCGAATGGTTTAGTTGGACACAGTTTTGTTTTGTAAAATGATGAATTATTAAGGTAAAAAATTCTGTAATGATTAACATTGAAGTACAATCTAAGTAAAATTCAGTCTTCAGTTTGCTCCACTTCTGTGCCTTGTTGCATGTAGATCTAATGAAACCCGATGGAGAGGTCAAGTTGCATAACCTTTGCAAGTAGCCAAATAAAATTGATAAGTTATCAGTGATAGCCAATCAAAATTCATGGTGAGTGCTGTAAACAGGATTATTTTCGCCCCATGTTATTTCCCCCTAATGCACTTGCAAACAGTTTCACCTCATTCTAAGTTTTCCCAGTCTCATCATAATTTTATTCAAGAACAATAACTTTATTTGATTTTCCTGCTGATGATAAAGGCGAAAGAGGAGAAATTTAAAAGGGCAAGTGAAAATTTCCCTGTATACAGTATGTAAAAGGCACAAGAAATTTGGAATGAGGTTTTAGAATTTGACTTTGCAAACAGGTTCCATTCAATCTTCATGCAACACCACATTGAAAAGGAGCTCACAGAAGATGAAATTTTATTCATTAGATTGCATAGATATATTGACTAGTTTAGAGATGCTGGCATAGCACTGAGATTTAACACGAGTTGTGATTTTAGTATCGTAAATCCACCGAGCTCGGCTAGACTTTCTAATTTCTCCATTATGTGTCCGTTCTGTACTTTGAATTTGTGATATTTCTTTTCTCTCATTTCCTTTTGAAAACTGTTTCCTAAATCTGAAAACAATACTAGTAGTTTTAGCAAAAGTCTATTGTTTTATTCATAATGCTATGCAATTTCATAACTGAAGAAAAGCAGATTAAAAAAGATGCTTTAAAATGAATCACATTTTTTTTAACATAGTCCCTCAACAAAGTCTGTGTGATTTAGATCTAACCTGTCTGTTTGTCCTTCACTGAAACTTTCAGGCTCTATTTTGAAAACTTCTTTAGACATCAAGAATTTTGTACTTCAAGAACACTTGTTGTTGTTTAGAGAAAGTGTGCTTGCCTTTGGAGGTCCAAGGAGCAACTGGTGCACAACTGGTTTTCTTCTCCTCTGCATGAAGTCATTGTCATAGATCATTGGTAGTCTATTTCCCTTCAGATCATTAGGTTGTGAGTTTGTATCCACACTGCAGTTGGCTGTCCCTGTCTTTTGGATGAGACAGTAAGAACTGAGGTCCCGTGTCTCAGTAGGTGTTGGCACGTTAAAGAATCATCCCTGCTTTAAGGCAGTAAGTGCCACATTAGCATAGAACAAATTGGTCACCCTTCACTGGTATATGGTGACATCTCCATATAAATGAAAGATTCTTGAGTGGGACGTTTAAAAAATGATACAACCAACAAAAATAACAATCCTTCAGATGAAGCGGAAAAGCAGTTGATCATTTCTGCATGGTTTTCCAGTCATTATAAAACCTTATTCAACCAATCAAAAACCTGTTCCTGCATGTCATTTGCTAAGAGTACAGCTACCTGTGATGCCTGTAACTAAATCCAGATGACCTTCAAACTTGACCTTTACTGAAATAGCTTTTTCGCTTCTATTTTCACTTATATGGATCAGACTTATACGGACTAAGAATATACAATATAGCCTGTTTCAAGAGACTCCCCTAAGGGAAATGGACATCTGGTCGCTTATAATTGGTGGTCTCTACACATGTACATAGGAAAATACTACTTTGGGGAAACATACAATTAGATCACATAAACCAGGTTATTATAAATTCAGTGGGTCTCTAGTTAGGCAGGTTAGACAGTACTAAAACATTGTATCCCAAAAAAACTCATTTGAATGTGAAAAACATCAAAAAATAAAAAGATGTTAACTACCTATACACCTTTTTAATTTGAAGAAGCTGGTCTACCTGACAATTCCTTGACTTGCTTTTGTTTGGTATGAATAGATTTGATGGAGAAATTAGAAGGTCTAGCAGGGTTGATTTTGTGCTAGGTTGTGAGTTTCTTAGTATGTACATGTTTTTTCTTTTGATTTTTTCTCCTTGTAAGGCTAGCAAACTGGAATTTTGAAGAGCTGTGAGTCCGTGTTGTACATCGCAGGTGTCTGATTTAATTTTGGAATTTTCTTTGTGTTTTGTGTTTTATGTATGACATGATGTCTTTTGTTTGATTAAGTTTATTGTGATGTAACATTTTAAGTTTTCATTTATTTTTTTGCATGATATTTATGCTTTTATGAGCATATTGGCTGTATATGATCCTTGTGGTGTCCCTTTTTCCAATATCTATTGTAATATTATTTTGGAAAACTTATTTATGTACTTGTCAATACTAAGCATATATAATGTACACTAATGAGGGGTCATCACTATTTGTATAATGGGAAAAGTTTACATGTATGATTTTCTGTTCACCTATCTGAAACACTTTTCTTGTCAAAGGAGATAACACAAAATTCAGGCACAACACATATGAAGAGCAAGGTGGCATCATTGGTCGGTGGTTTGCTTGTTCGTCATTTCACCATGAGGTCATGGGTTAGAATCTGTGCTGCGCTGAGATTGGCTGTCCCCGTCCATCTGATGAGACAGTATTTAAAACTGAGGTCCTGTGTCACAGAAGGTATCAGCATGGTAAAAAACTCTTACAACTCTATGGCCACAAGTACCGAGCATAAGCCAAATTTGTTGCCCTTCACCCACACGTGGTGACATTTCTGTATGGCTGAAAGATTTTTGAGTGAAACGTTGCATAACAATATAATCAACCAGGGATGAAGCTGTGCATGCTTTTTCACTTATATGAAGATGTCACCATGTGCCAGTGAAGGATGTCAAACTTTGCCTATGCTCTACACTCATGGCTGTAGAGCGGGGAGGGTTCCTCAACCTGCTGACACCTACTGTGACATGGGACCTCGGGTTTTACTGTCTCATCTGATAGATAGGGACAGCTAACTGCAGCATGACTGGGCCTGGATACCTGGACCTTACAATTAGAAGTCGAACGCGCTAGCCACTAGGCCACAGTGGCCCTGCATGCTTGTTAAGTGTAAGGAGAGCGCGAGTCACATCTGTGAATCATATTTGTGTGGTATAGAAAATAAGGTCGTCAGACTTCAGAGATGCGTAAAATACATGTACAATCGTTGGCACATTGGCATTTGGACTGGGCTCTTGGAACCAGTTTCTATTTTCCATTCATTTACATGTAGCTTAAGTTCATAGATATGTCTTGATCTTGACCCCTTATGTTAATAAATGACTGTTTTACTGATTGAATCATGCATGTATAGTCATATGGAAAAGAGATCTAATTGAAAATATGATCAAAAAGTTTGATGTTCAGCCAATATGATTAGTGAACTGTCAGGGATGCAACCAAATCGAAATCAGAAAAAATTCGTTTTTTGTGGGTTTTTTTTTTTACAATTTAATGCCATCAATTTGAGGATTTTTGTCAGAGCTTGCTTCTTGATGTTTCCTTTTTTTTTTTTTTTTTTCTTGTTTTTTTTTTTTTTTGCATTGCGTCATTTACAGATTGTTTCATCCGTCTATATATCTTTAAATCTGTTCCCAGCTTAATATATCATTCTTGTTTTGCAAGGGCTGTAGAACTTCTGCTCGTAGCGTAAAATGTACTCCACCTTTTATTCAAATTTGATTCAAGTACCTGAAAGTGATGTAGCTTTAGTCCAAGTAAACGAGGTTTCTGTATATGCCATAGGCAGAGGACAATGTTGATAGCTTGACAAAAGGCATTTCAGGGTTAGGGCTACCTTAACACTGTAGCTGTAGCCCATGTATACAAACTCTCATGTATTTATGTATGGTCCTTGTAACATACCCTTTCCTAATGTATACATGTAGCATGTCTGACATTTGACCCCATGATCTTGGTGGTTGCTCTTGTCACAAGAAGATAAAATTACTAAAAACTTCTACCATGAATTATTCTTTAGTAATGTCATATGTTCAACTCAAGAGTAGATTGCTCACATCAAAACCGCTTAACCCTTTCAATGCCAAGTTTTAAAATGGTATGCTCTTTTCTGTTGTCTCAGACCAGGCCATTTAGGTCTGTGATGTTGGAAGGGTTAAAGTACGACTGTTGTAGGTTTGACCTTTGACCCCTAGCTCCCTTGTCCTCCATATATTCTATTTATACCATAAGTATCATATAGATATTGCCATATTGATATCATTTGTGTTTTGTGTATACTGCATGCATGTGACCTAAGCTGTACTTCACTCTCCCACCCCCTTTTTTTGTGCCCCCCCCCCCCTTCCCGGTACCCACAATTTATGTGTTTGTTTGTGGAGGGCTTTTGTTTGGTTTTTATTATTTGGTTGTGTTGCCTCTTCTGAATCACAAA
>JACSZP010015171.1:3313-21756 GCA_016161895.1 Pinna nobilis | reverse complement strand
GTGGGGCCAGTACATTTCTTTCAGCTACTAGCCCTTTTATATATACAATGTATATATATATATATATATATATCTCAAATCTAACTAAACTTTGTCTTCAGTGTGCTTCACCAGCAGATCTAATCAAACCCCATTGACAGGTCAAATCCAATGAGCTTGTTTGAAGCCTATATTATACACCATCACTGATGAGTGTACCTTTAATTTCTGAGAGTAGAAATTTGATTGGTAATTGACAGAGGTCATGTGATTTTTCCTCTCTATAGGGTTTCATTAGATCTACAAGGTACCTGTAAAGCATACCAAAGATCAAACTGCAGTGATTTCCCTAAGAACTGGCTGACGGCCAAATTGACCATTTCAAACAAATTTCTGACCTGTTCATATCAGACAAATGTAAGTTTCAAAAAGAAACCAAAGAGAAACACCCACACTCCCTTCTTTGCATGTTTAATTCACTCTCAGACCCCTTTCTTTGCCAGTTTAATTCATTTTCAAGCCTGTTTAAATAAAACTATGGGAAAACACTGAAATTCTAATGAGATAGGCTTCTGTCCAACTTTTAAAAATGCGTTTAAGGGAACATTAAATATTACTCTTGTTAATCAGTATGTGAAGATTTTGTGTCAACATTCATTCCAGTAAATTACAAGGACATACGTATCTACATGTATCATGAGATACCTTGCCTTTTAACATGATATATACAGTAAACAAAAAAAGATTTTCATCAACTTATTGAACCCTGAAATTTAAAAATGAACTCTTCTAAACATTGAAAAGAACCTGCTTAGATGTGACATAAGGCCATTATGGGGATAATGGGTTGAGTAGTTCATGCACATGTATGATTATCAAATAAGCAGATTAGATATCATGAAGAAAAATACTTTTGATACAGCCAGAACATGCCATACATATGTTTATGTGTATGTACGGTACAATGTATATATGTACTATATTTATCATCCAAGCTGGAATTTACATAAAATACAATAAATGAAATACTGACACAACTTTATCACCAAAGATTTATATGCTGATATGGACCCATGGCTAAATTCGCAAACTTACCATACAAGCCCCTTTTTCTTGTAGTTTCTCTCAAGTCATAGAATGGTGAAACTCTTTGAGGTTCTGCAGGAGGACTTAGGCTCGGACTCAGGTTTATAAGTGGAGGACTGTGTGTGCTAAAAAAATTTGCAGCTCTTTCAGAATTTGAGGTAGTTTGTAGAGCAGTTAATGGTCCAATATCAGTGACAAGGGATGCTGCATCCTCCCTTCCAATGTAATTGTCTGAGTTTGACACCAATGTATTTGGGGACAGCTGGCCGTTCAGATGAAAACTTGGTGACTTGGGTAACAAATGCTGATAATGTTGAAGAATTTGATTCTGAGCATCTTTCTGTGGTGCAGCAACTGGCATTATCAGACTGGTTTACTTTTGTTTATTTCTGTAAAAATAGTTATGTACATGTACAAGCATTACCAATACCAAAAAGGAATCAAAAATATGCATTACATTTCATACACAATATCTAAGCTTTTGAATTTTTGATAATTTGAATTTACTATTTAGCATTTGTACTAATAACACTAATTATTATTGATTTTGTTTTGAGAAACCTCAAAGATGAAGGAATATATTTTTCTGGAGACTACTTAGAATAAAGACAATTTACTTATTAAGTGGGGCCTCCGTGGCCGAGTGGTTAGCGTGTTCGACTTCGAGACGAGGGGTCCGGGGTTAGATTCCTGCAGCGCCACTCCGCGGTTGTTCACCCTGTCTTTCAGATGAGACAGTACAAACTGAGGTCCCGTGTTACAATAGATGTTGGCACATTAAAGAACCCTCCCTTTCTACTGCCAGCAGTGTCGAGCACAAGCAAAATTTGTCATCCTTCACCGGCACACGGTGACATCTCCATATGAGTGAAATATTCTTGAGTGGGACGTTAAACAACAACAACAACAAGTTATTAAGTGGGAGAAATAAAAACTGTTGACAGACCACCTGGTTAGTCTGTCAAGACACATTCTAAGTAATGTATCCTTGAAGTGCACACATAAAATGATAAGGGTGATAAACTGCCACAATTGCAGAACCAACCAGGGTTCTCTCCAGAAATTTTGGATAGAGTGGTGAATTTAAGTGTGCATGTTAACCTAAAGGGAAAGGAACATGCATGTAAACTGCACCTCACAACAGTTTATTGTTTGGTTGCCCAAGAAGATGCATTATAAGTAACACTTATACGTAAATTCAGATGTGAATTGCTCTAACTGGGTAAATAATTGCTAAAAGAGAGTAGGGGTAATGCAGATAGCATGGTGGTACCACCGTGCTGGAAGGGCCTGGGGAGAACATTTTATCTCATTCAGTTTATGTCTCTGGTGAAATTAAATAAGTTTTTAAAATAATTCACATAGTACATATACAATTCAATAAACAAATAATAAATTGTCTTGGGAATGAAATATAACAAAGACAGTTCTGCTTCAAGCTACAGTCAACTTAGCTTAAATAAAGAATGCATTGGGACTGGTAAAATAACTTCATTATATCAAGAGTTTAGTTGTTTCAGGTTTTATAGACATTAGAGATACAGGTAAACACAGGGGACTCAGAGATTTTATTCGTTATTACCAGAAATTCATTGTTCTTGACTTTGCTATTCTCGAAGTTCACTGTACACTTATTTATATATTTATGAACTCTCGCGAGAGGTCGCCAGAGGGATTCTCTTTTTACTATGCGGTAAATGTATGCAAACGAAGAACTATCGCATGCGACAAGATCTCTTATAATAATATCATCCCTCTGGTGGGCCTCAAAATGAGTTTCATGAGAGTTCATTTGAATTCTAATGGCGGAAGTCGCTGAGGAATGGAATTGTAAACAATTAAGAGAAAATGTCAAATTGATTGAAATAAAATCCGAGGTAGAAAGTATAATCTTGAAGTTCTAATAGAAATTAATGGTCTCCATGACTTCAATTACAAATGAATGTATAACCATGAATGACTGTTGGCGTAAAACGTGTGACACACAAGATATACATTCTGAAAAAGCTGTAGTTGATCAAGTGTCATACACTTTCAATCAGTAATATACAGAGCCCGTCCTATTTTCAGATTAAAAAGTTTTGGCTACGCTGGTTTCCAGAAATTAATGAAAATGAAAATCACAACGCTTTCATCGGAGCAGCATTTTAACTGGGCTAAATCTTGACAAAAGTAACTAACTAGGCTAAAGTCGATCCCAGTGACGTAGATAGGGCTAGGGTTCAGCTCGTGGCCTTATCACGCTCGAATATAATCTTGTTATTCGGTGTTTGTGGACTTATTACGGTTTCTGAAATAGAGTTAACTTCAAGTACCATTAACAGAACGTGATGTACAAAGATACAAACCTATAAATATTCTAAACACATAAATCTCTCGACAGTTAATGTGTAAAAATAGTACGGAGTTGTACAGCGTTCACTTCTTCTGTAAGTCAACAATCAAATATAGGATTCCCCGCCTACGTTATTACGTCACTTCCGGTAAAAACCCGAGACCGCTGTTGTGGTGGCGATTTTGTCCGAAGTGTCCCGAAGCGTTCTTTATGTCATGAATTGGACGGGTTTCGACTGAATTTTACTGAAAATATACAAATATTCATAATTTGATATGACATACATTAACTTACCTTTTTGTTTTAATTTCGAGATCAGCGTTAAAAATAATAAGGGCTGAAATTGATTGCACGAAATGAACCACGTGTCTGTTTATTGATTGTTGATTGGTCGCTACCTTAACCTTGATTGACTTTTGACAGAAGAGAGTGACAGCTGGAGTAGAGGTGCTGTTGTGTTGTGACAGAAGAAAATCGTTTGATTAGAATTTTCAACTTTCATTTTGTTGTTCAAACTGTATAAAAACTAAATTGTCATATTTTACAGATTACATTTAAGACATTTTGCGTTTGTTCGGTAACGTGACGATAGGGGTTTCCTTCTGAAAAGGAGCCAAAAGCAGGAGAAGGTTTCAAAACAGACGCCATCTTGAAATCTTTGTTTATATTTGACGACTAGAAGTAGAATCTCTATCTTTGAATTAAGACGGTTTCGTCGGACTTGAAGTAGTTTGTTTCGCATTTGATAAACTTTCGAAGACCGCTTGACGTGGGATTCCGATCTCCTGCAGGAGAAGTGTCTCTAATTGTATTACCTATTTCCGATGACTTGGTCAGTCAACGTCGCCATGAGAAATCAAGCGGACTACCGCCCAAACAGGCGTAAATTTTCGCATGGACGGTCAGGGGAGAGAAATAGATCGCCTACATTGAATGGAAATCCAACAAGACTCTCTCCAAAATTAAGAAACATATCAACAGAGCAGTCAAGTGACGACAGAGGTAGTCCAAGTCCAAAACAGGACATTCAGAATATTGCCTACGCTGGTGCCAAATTCAGCGAACCACCGTCACCTACAGTGCTTCCAAGGCCACCATCCCATTGGATGATGAATTTTAACCATCCCCAAGAGTGTAATGTTACAAGTCATTTGAAAACCATTTTGAAAGTTGAAGTAACGGCTTGATTAAGCAAACATTTGTGCAACTAAGACTGAACATTCCAAAGTTTTATTTTTTAGAGATCACTCATGAATCAGTATTATGTCATTGTTATTATTATTTTTTTTTAATTCATGAGTTTTGTTTGATGTCATTGTGTACTGATTTGAATTTGTGAATTTTTTCTTTAAGGGTTCAAAACCCACATATCAAACAAATCTCCAATGCAGTATTCTATTTTTCTTGCTTTCTTTTAACCCTAGGGTCATGTCGTTCTTAAAGGTTGATGTTGTTTAAATGTAGCCTAGTTCAAAATCGGAAAATTAAAAAAAAAACACGATAACAGTGTACAATCATTTTTTATGGTTCAAGCCATTAAAGTTTAGGCATGTAATCAAAACCTAAAAAACATGAAGAGTTGATCTTTTGACATTTAACTAATATTCCATATGGGGAAAAAATGAAAAAAAAATAATGAGAAAACCTTTAAGATCACATGACTTTTTATTTGCCGATAATGTAGACATTTCTACTCTATATACATTTGTAAATAAGTATTTTTGTATATAATGTGTGATGATAATTTGAAAATGCCAAACTCTTGTTTAAGTGCAATAATTTGAGTATTTTTACATACTTAACATTGTATGTTTTAAATTTGAAGTCTCTTTGCCATTGTTATGAGGTTTAGTCATTTTATAATGCTCCCAATCATTGAGTGGTCTCCTTGACATCTTGTCATCTATTGGTATGTAGAATGTATGGGGTGAAAATCATTGATAAATAATTAGCTTTAAATCAAATTCATCTTAGTAAAAAATATTTAAAATTGAATAAGAGTAAAATTGTCAAAACATTTTTAGTTTAAAGTATTTTGGTATATATTTTTAATTAATTTTTCTTCACATCTATTTCTTTCAAATTGGAAAGGTTTTATAAACCAGTGGAAATTGATTTTCAATTATTTTTTCCTCAAACTAATTTTAGCATTGGAAAAGGTTAATTCAAAGAGGAACCAATATTTTTCTCCCTTATTTTATGGTCCATGAAAAGTATATAAAAGATTTTTGGTTTATATTAAATTTCACTGTAATTTGTTCCTGATTTGGGTATGGCTGTTTTAGAATTTGTATGCAAGTGCTTTTATATGATAGATTTTTTGTGTGTGTATACAAGATAAGAACTTTACTGTAAGTTGTTTGGAAGTTTGCAAGAGAAGTTTTTGTATCTATGTGCATTGTATTTGATAGTTGTTTATGAAAATTTGATTGGCAAAACAGGGTAGTGCTAGCATTGCACAGTGAACAAAAAGGAACTGCTAGAAATGTATTCTACACAAGTATGGCGAATGAAAGTATGGAACAATAGACTTTGATAATGTTTTCATCAACATGTTTCATTATTCATCATCATGGAGCAACACCATTCATTTGTACTTGGAGCATCAGAGTATTTGTGGCTGTTATGAATGGCAATGGAAACAAAAGAGCTTTCAACTGTGAGAATTCCTGGAGGTGGCATTGTACAAGTTACTATCACAAATTATTTTAGGAGGGAAATGTCTCTTTACCGACGAAAATGCAGCTATCTGAATAAAACATTCATCTTCTACCTTTCTGGGTCCCCTTTGGGACCCCCAAATTTCTCGAAAAGAAACCTTACTGAATTGGTGTACAGCAATTAAATTTCACAAATACATATACATATATATGTATATATACAGAGAGATGGGTTAACATTGAGAAAAATTTTCACTTGTCAAAACCCTTTTTAGGTCACCTAAGTAAACTCAGGTGACCTATTGCAATCCATTCCCGTCCGTCCGTCGTGCTTAAACTTTTAACATTTTTGACTTCTTCTCAGAACCCAGTGGGCCATATACATGTACAACCAAATTTGCCAGGGATCAACATTGGGTGATGCAGACTCTAGTTTGTTCAAACCAACCCCCTGGGTCAAAAAATGGTCCTGCCCCGGGGCCAAAACGGTTCAAATTTTGCAACTTTAAAAAATCTTCTTCTCGTAAGGTACAAGGCCAAATCTGCTGATTTCTGGAATATAGCATCCTTATGGGGTTTAGATTCAAGCTGGTTCAAAAAAGGCCCTGGGGTCATTTTTGGCCCTGCCCTGGGGTTAAACATTTTTCAATGGGTTACTAAAGGATTTCATATTTAAGGCTTCTTTTCAGGAACCACTGGGCCAATTTCAACCAAATTTGCCAGGGATCAACATTAGGTGATGCAGACTCAAGTTTGTCCAAACCACTCCCCTGGGTCCCAAAATGGCCCCACCCTGGTGCCAAAAAGGTTCAAATTGTTCAACTTAAAAAAAATCATCTCTGAAAATACAAGGCATAATCTGCTGATTTCTGGAATATAGCATCCTTATGGGGTTCAGATTCAAGTTTGTTCAAGAGAAGGCCCTAGGGTCATTTTTGGCCCCGTCCTTGGGTTAAACATTTTCCATAGGGTAACTAAAGGATTTTATATTTTAGGCTTCTTTTCAGGAACCAGTGGGCCAATTTCAACCAAATTTGCCAGGGATCAATTGGGTGATAAAGACTCAAGTTTGTTCAAACCATCCCCCTGGGTCCAAAAATAGCCTCGCCCTGGGGCCAAAAAGGTTCAAATTTTGTAACTTTAAAAATCTTATCTGAAAGTACAAAGCCAAATCTACTAATTTCTGGAATAAAGCATCTTTTTGGGTGTAGATTCAAGTTTGTTCAAGAGAAGGTCCTCGGGTCATTTTTGGTCCCGCCCTGGGGTGAAACATCTTCCATAGAGTTACTATAGGATATCACATTTTGGGCCAATTTCAACCAAGTTCATTACTCAGGTGACTGTTTAGGCCCCTTGGACCTCTGGACCTTGGACCTGGTTTACTTGTCCGAACTTTGCCCACTTAATATCTTATTACCAAAGACTTTGCTCTCTTGGAATCAAGTATATTACCAAGGTCATACTGATTTAATTTTTTAGTTTACTGATTTGTATTTCTGGTAAATCAAAGTGATAAAAAGCAGAACAATAAGATACACATACCAAACAAAATTGGTAAATTACCCATTGGGATTGACTTTTATAAAGAAGATTGACACGTAAATCCTCTCAACCCAACCACCCCCTTTCCCTAAGAAAATATCACTGAACTACATTTATAACCTTTCAAAAATATGTGCATGAAATCAAAATCAAAACTTAATTAAACAATGATAAAAGAACTGAAATATATTTTGTACTGCATAAAGTTGATAGTAATAACTTAGTAATTAGTGCTCAAGTATTAAGTGATTTTATTTATACTAGACTTTATTATAAAACTGAAACATTCCTTTGTGTTACTAAATCTAACACTGTATAAGTACATATGATACTGTACGGTGCGGTGCGTAGTAAACCTACAATTTCCCAGATAAAAATTTACTAGTCCAGTCAGACAAGTACTTGATGAAAACAACTTGTCTGACAGAAAATCACAAGATACTGGACAGTCGAGCAAACATTAGTGTTGGCCCCAGAAAGTGAAACTGTGCACACCATTTGATAATGCATAGTTCATGACATTTAAGCCCACAATGAAAATATGTCTGTAATCCATCCCTAAACAAACTATTATCATCATTAGCTCACCTGAACCAAAGATTCAAGTTAACTCTTTATTGCAATCCGTTCCTGTTTGTTGTCGTCAGTTGTGTGTAAACTTTTAACGTTTTTCACTTCTTCTCAGAAACCACTGCACCAATTTCTACCAAATTTGCGAGGGATCAACATTGGGTGATGGGGACTCAGGTTTATTCAAACAATTATGGCCACGCCCTAGGGCCAAAAAGGTTTCAATATTGCAACTTTAAAAAAATCTTCTCCTCTGAAAGAAGAAGACCAAATATGCAGATGTGTGGAATATGGCATCCTTTTAGGGTTTAGTTTGAAGTTAATTCAAGGGAAGGCCCTGGGGTCATTTTTAGCCCTGCCCTGGGGTTAAACATTTCCCATACACAGGTAGGGTTAATATAGGATTTCACATTTAAGGCTTCTTTTCAGGAACCAGCAGGCCAGTTTCTACCAAATTCACCAGGGATCAACATTGGGTGATGCAGACTCAAGTTTGGTCAAACCATTCCCCTGGGTCCAAAAGTGGACCCACTTTAGGGCTAAAAAGGCTCAGATTATGCAAATTATCTTTGATTTAGTATAAGGCCAAATTTGCTGATTTCTTGAATATAGAATCCATTTGGGATGTAGCTTGAATTTTGTTCAAGGGAAGGTCTTCAGGTCTTTTTTGGCCCCATCCTGGGTTTAAACATTTCCTTTAGGATTACTACGGTAAAGGATTTCAATACATGTACAATTTATAAGGTTTCTTTTCAGGAACCAGTGGGCCAGTTTCTACTAAATTTCCCAGGGATCAACACTGGGTGATGCAGACTCAAGTTTGGACAAACCATTCCCCTGGGTCCAAAAGTGGCGCTGCTCGAGGGCTAAAAGGCTCAGATTATGCAAAATATATTTGATTAAGTACAAATCCAAATTTGCTGATTACTGGAATATACTGGTAGCATCCTTATGGGGTGTAAGTTCAAGTTTGTTCAAGAGAAGGCTTTGGGATCATTTTTTGCCCTGCCCTGGGATTAACATGTCCTTTAGGGTTACTATAGGATTTCACATTTTAGCCTTCTTCTCAGGAACCAGTGGGCCCATGTCAACCATTAATTCATTACTCAGGCGACTGTAAAGGCTCCTTCAACTTCGCGTGCCAAGGTTCCGATTCATTTCCCTTATCTCCACCTTGGCGGATTTACATGTAGGCCAGTTCAAAAATCTTTGCATTTCATTGCTATAGAAATTCATAGCAGCCAATCAGATTTCATGTTATAAGTTGTTGCAGTGATCATTTCTTTGGCATGTTTAGATCGACATAGGTGGCCTAGATACTGTTTATTGAAAGTTCTATCTTACCACTTCGGTGTAAAGCTCATTTTGATTGGTTGTTTAAAATTAAATTCACGTTCTATAACTCTGGTAAGCCACTAGGGGAAAATATGGGAAATTTTGAACCGAGCTAAATCCGCTTAGGTGAAGACTAATTGGAACCTTGGCATGTGAAGATGAGGCTCATTGGGCCTCTTGTCTGATAATTCATTTTGTCTGTCGACCGTCCATCTGTCTGTAAATTTTGAACATATTATCGACTTCTTCTCTACAACCACTAGATCAACAATCACAAAACTTATGTGAAAGCATCCTGACAGAGTGTAGATTCAAGTTTGTTCAAATGCTTGCTGCTAGGGTCAAAATGGAGCCATTATAGGGGCCCAAAGTCTAAAACAGACTTATATAGGAAAATATCTTTAAAAATTTTCTTCTTAAGATTAGAAAGTGTTCAATTCATCAAATTTATATGGGAGCATCATTAAATAGTGTAGATCCATGTTTGTTTAAATGGTGACTGTTGGGGTCAAGATGGGGCACAACAGGGACCCAAAGTTTAACATTATCATATTAATATGGGAGCATCTTTATATAGTGTTGATTTAAGTTTGTTCAAATGATAGCTGCGGGGGTCAAGATGGGGCCACAATAGGGGTCCAAAGTGTAACATAGGTTCTAATAGGAAAATATTTTTGAAAATATTCAAGAATAAGTAGTAAACAAATTTATCAAATTAATATGGGGGCATCATTATACATGTATAGTGTAGGGTCACAATATAGGCCAAGAGTTTCACATTGGTTTATATTCCGGTACTGTAAATCCAGTAATATTCGCGGGAATTTTATTTTTGTGTAATCACGCGAGAGCACTCAATCGCAAAAATAAACTCCTCACTAAATATAATAACCTGATATTAAAATGCATCAAACAACACAAATTATTCACTTGAATTCACAAGCGCGAAAATGAAGTATCGCAAATAATCATATGAACGTTGATTCGCTATAATAAAGTTCCGCAAAATTTCTGGATTTACAGTAGCCAATATTATAGGAAAATATCTAGTATGTTTATATAGAAAATATCTCTAAAAATCTTCTCAAGAACAGGAGGTGTGCAATTTATCAAATTAATATGTGAGCATCATTATATGCTGTAGATTCAAGTTTGTTCAAATGGTAGCCCCCTGGGGTCAAATGGGACCACAATCACGGTCCAAAGTTTTACATAGAAAAATATCTTTAAATATCTTCTTTAAAAACTTAAAACATGTATCTATTGATATAAAGGGAAAACAATTTCAATGGTATTGGTTTTGTTGTCATCTTTGCAAAATGGTGCTCCTGATTGGTCAAGTTGTAATGTTATTATGCTCCGTTTTTTAACAAATTGAAATTAGCTTGTGTCATTTAGGCCTACTGCTATTTCAGTCTTATTTATAGCTTTTATTAGCCCACCATAATACTGATGGTGTGTAATCAAATCACCTTTCGTCCGTGGTCGGTCGGTGGTCCCTTATCTGTCCTTAAACAATTCCCCTTATCACTATTTCTCAGAAACTACTGACGGGATCTTTCTGAAACTTTACATGAAGGTTCCAAGTGGGGTCTAGTTTTGCATGCCACATTTTGGAATTAATCCCAACAAAAATTGGGGCCCCAATGGGGGAACTCTGGTTTGAAAATGGCAATCCTGTTTTCACTATTTCTGAGAAATTAATGAAAGGATTGTCATGAAAATTTGCATGGAGGTTTCTTATGTGGTCTGGTTTTGCATGCCATATTTCGGAACTGATCCAGAAAGAATTGGGGCCCCAAAGGGGGGAACTCAGTTTTTAAATTGCCGATCCTGGTTTGTGTTATCACTATTGCAGAGATATCAATGAAAGGATTGTCATGAAAATTCACATTTTCCTTATGGGGTCTAGTTTTGCATGCCATATTCTGGAAGTGATCCAAAAAGAATTGGGGTCCCAAAGGGGGAACTCCGGTTTTTGCAAAAAACTCATAATTAAATGTCAATCCATTTATCGTTAATTCTGAGAATATGATGAAGTTATCTTCATTAAAATTTGCATGGAGGTTCCTTTTGGAGTCTAGTTTTGCGTGCCACAGTTTGAAACTGATTCAAAAAGAATTGGGGTCCCAAAGGGGGAACTCAGGTTTTAAAAAGTCAATCCCGTTATCGCTATTTCTAAGAAAATAATTACGGGATCTTCATCAAAATTTGGATGGATGCACTCTTTATATAAAAACTCTGCATACCATATTTGTACTGGTCAGAAATAAATTCGGGTCCCTTAGGGGACTTGTTTTAAAAAGTAAATTTCATCATTGCTGATTCTGAGAAAATGCAGAGGGGATCTTCCTCAATTATTTTGAAGGAGGTTCCCATTTGAGGTTTTTTTTTCAATACAACAAATTGGAACTGATATAAACAAAATTGGGGCTCCAAAGGGGTAACTCAGATTTTATAAAAGTGAATTCCATTATCACATTTCTGAGAAAGTACTGAAGGGATCTTCCTCAAATCTTGAGTGGAGGTTTGTTGGGGTCTTGTTATGCATGCCACATTTTTTAGCCGATTAGAAAAAATTGGAGGTCCAAAGGGTTGAAATATGAAGTAGAGGGTCCATTAACTGAAGGCATATAGATAACCTAGAGGAAGAAGGGAAACAAAAGGGTCTGTCAAAGATCCAATGACGGGGGCATCATTCTAGGATCTATTGTTTATTTTATCCATGAATGTGTCGGATGAAAGGTTCACCTTTGTCCGTACCTTTCAATAGTGATACATTTTAAATCCAAAATTTCTGCTTCTCTCTAAATGTTTAGGTTAGCAATGAGGCCCAATGGACCTCTTGTTTCTCAGAAAGAATTAAGTATTGAAGGGATCTTTTTCAGACCTAATCTGGTGGCTCCTTAATTGGTTTATATTTGATTGACACGTGTCATTTTTGGACTGACAAGCATCTTCATCCAAATGCTTGCGGGAGAAATTAGTTTTTGAAAAGTGAATCTCTTTCCCATTTCCTAGAAAGAACAGATGGGTTCTAACTTCTTCCTCAAATCCTACATGAAGATTCCCCTCTGGGCCAAGTTTTGGATTCTTTTCATACAAATCACCTTTCGTCCATGGTCTTTCGTTTGTCCTCCATGGTCCGTCATCCGTCCTTTAACAGTTCCATTGTCCCTATTTCTCAGAGAGTGATGAAGGGATCTTAATGAAAATTTGCATGGAGGTCACCCTTGGGGCTTAGTTGTACATGCAACATTTTTGAACTGATCCAAAAAGAATTGAGGTCCAAAAGGGGAACTCAAGTTTTAAAATATCAATCTCGTTATTGCTATCTCTGAGAAAGTAATGAAGGGAACTTCATGAAAATTTGCATGGAGGTCCCCCATGAGGTTAAGTTTTGCATATCAAGTTTTGATCCATCCAAAAAGAATTGGGGCTCCAAAAGGGGAACTCAGTTTTTAAAATGCCAGTTTCGTTATCACGTTTTCTTTCAAAGAAATGAGGGTATCACCATGAAAATTTGCATGGAGGTTCCCATCGGAGTCTTGTTTAGTATGCCACATTTTGGACCTGATTCAAAAGGAATTCGGCCCTGAAAGGGGAACTCATATTTTAAAAAGTCAATCTGGTTATCTCAATTCTGAGAAAGAAATGAAGGGATTTTCATAAAATTTTGCATGGAGATCCCCCTTGGGGTCTAGTTGTGCTTGCCACATTTTGGAACTGATCCAAAAAGAATAGGGGTCCCCGAAGGAGAACTAGGGTTTTAAATTGTCAATTCTTTATCTGTATTTCTGAGAAAGCAATGAAGGGATCTTCATGAAAATTAGCATGGAGTTAAAATGTCAATCCCATTATTGCTATTTCTGAGATACTACTGAAGGGACCTTAATCAAAATTTGCATTTAGGGTCCCCATGGGGTCTAGCTGTGCTTGCCACAGTTTGGAAGTGGTCAAAAAAAGAATTGGGGCTCCAAAGGGGGAACTAAAGGTTTGAAATGTCAAATCTGTTATCACTTTTCTGAGAAAGAAATGAAGGGGTCTTCATGAAAATTAGCATGGAGGTGCCCCTTGGGGTCTAAATTTGCTTGCTACGTTTTTGAACTGATCGAAGAACGATTTGGGTCCCAAAAGGGGTACTTTAAAATATTAATCAAGTTATCAATTATTCTGAGAAAGTATGACAGGATATTGCACAATTTTGCATTGATGTTTCTTTTAGGAAAAAGTTTTGCATACCACAATTTTAAACTGATCAGAAATAAATTGGGGTCCCTAATGGTGACTTTTGCTTTAAAAAGGCAACCTCATTGCTATTTCTGAGAAAGTACTTAGGGTGGAGTGAATTGTGGTACTTAGGTGGGAGAGGACGTTTCTGGGAGAGGACGTTTCTAAGTTGCATAACTTGTGTCCAATCCCTTTGATATGTATATAATCAATAAAATATGTTTAAATCAAAGTACTGAGGGGATCTTCTTCAAACCTTGCATATTAAGTCTTGTTCTGTATGCTACTATTTGAAACTTATCCAAAAACAATATTGGGGATCCAAAGAGGGAACTTATATTTAATAAAGTCAATTCCTTGATCACATTTTTGAGAAAGTAATGAAGGGATCTTCCTGAAATCTTGGATGGAGGGTCTTGTTTATCATGCCACTTTGAGTCAGTTAGAAAAAGTATGGAGCTCCAAAGGGTTTAAAATTGATGTAAAGGGTCCATTTATTGAAGGCATATAGAAAATTTAAAGTAAGAAGGGAAAAGAACACGTCTATTAAAGATGTTATGATGGTGGGCGTTAAGATCCTTCTAGAGTCTCTTGTTAATACATATACAGTCTAACCTGCCTTAGCAACCCAATGAATTAAAGGAAAGTCTGTCTTATGTGACCTAAATGTGTGGTTCCCAAAATAGGTTTTTTTCTATATAAATCACCTGAATTAAGAGACCACCTGTCCTATGTGACCTTTTTAGCTGACCTGAACTGAAGGTTCAAGTGAGCTTTTCTGATCACATTTTGTCCATCTGTCTGTCCGTCCGTCTGTAAACTTTGAACATTTTTTATTCTTCTTAAGAACCACTGGGCCAATTTCAACCAAACTTGGCACAAAGCATCTTTGGGGAAAGGGGATTCAAGTTTGCTCAAATGAAGGGTAAGAGCATATCAAAGGGGAGATAATTGAGAAACATTAAAAAAATGAATGTGTGTCTTTAAAAATCATCTTTTTTAGAACCACTCGACCTAAAATCACTAAACTTATATGGAAGCATCCTGACAGAGTGTAGAATCAAGTTTGTTCAAATGGTTGCTGCTGAGGTCAAGATGGGGCCACAATAGGGGCCCAAAGTTTAACATAGGTTTATATAGGAACATATCATTAAAAATCTTCTCAAGAACAGCAAGTGTACAATTAGTTAATTGATATGGGAGCATCATTATATGATGTAGATTCAAGTTTGTTCAAATGGTGGCCCCACAGGTCAAGATTGGGCCACAATAGGGGCCCAAAGTTTAACATAGGTTTATGTAGGAAAATATTTTTAAAAATCTTCTTCTCAAGAAAAGCAAGTGTACAATTAGTCTAATTGATATGGGAGCATCATTATATGGTGTAGATTCAAGTTTGTTCAAATGGTGGCCCCCAGGGTCAAGATTGGGCCACAATAGGGGCCTAAATTTAACATAGGTTAATATAGGAAATATCTTTAAAAATCTTCTTCTCAAGAACAGCAAGTGCACAGATAATCAAATTGATATGGGAGCATCAGTTTATGGTGTAGATTCAAGTTTGTTCAAATGGTGGTGCCACAGGGTCAAGATTGGGCCACAATAGGGGCCCAAAGTTTAACATAGGTTTATATAGGAAAATATCTTTAAAAATCTTCTTCTTAAGAACAGTAAGTGTACAATTTATCAAATTAATATGGGAGCATCATTGTATAACTTAGATTCTAGTTTGTTCAAATGGTTGCCCCCAGGGTCAAGATTGGGCCACAAATGGGGCCTTAAGTTTAAACTAGGTTGATATAGGAAAATACCTTTAAAATCTTGTTCTCAATAACAGCGAGTGTACAATTTATCAAATTAATATGGGAGCATCATTATATAGTCTAGATTCAAGTTTGTTCAAATTGTAGCTGCTGGGGTCAAGATGGGGCCAAATTAGGGGCCCAAAGTTTAAACAATAGGGTCCAAAGTTTAACAAATGGGAGGTTCATCTTTGTCCATAACTTTCAGTAGTGATACATTATAAATCCAAAATTTCTGCTTCTTTGTGAAATGTTCAGGTGAGTGATGTGGCCCAATGGGCCTCTTGTTGCTCCTACCCTTGGACTGTCTCTTAAAACAGGTAAAGTAGTTTTCCTAAGCATCTCCCAAATTTGCACTAAACACATTTAAATTGGCCCTTGTTCCATTCCAAAAATTTAAAAAAGCCTTGTACATGTATTGGCTATAAACACAAAGACTTTAAAAACTATATTATGCAACATTAAAATAAACAAAGGCTCAAGTGAGCTATAAGTCAAAGCGCACTGTCTGTCAATTTGTCGCCATCTGTCCATCAGTAAACTTTTCACATTTTCAACTTCTTCTTCAGAGCCACTGCAAGGATTTTGATGAAACTTGGCAGAGTTGAAGTCTTAATGGTTCCTTACCAGTGTTCGGTTGGATCCACCCAGGGGTGGAATATGGGCAGAGTCAATTGGCCTGGGTGGGTACACTCCTCTGAGAAACTTCTTCAGAAACGCTGCATAGAATGAAAAACTGAATGCATCTGAGTGATCTACAAGGACATCTGAAGAAATGGCGTTTCTTTTTTTATTTCATTCAGAAATCAAATTTTTGACACATTCTTTGATGGGTTTTATTTGGACTGTGATTTTTGGCCATTTTCAGCTAATATTATCACAAATCGGTTCACATTTCTTCAAGTGCTTTAAGTGGTATTAAATTTAGTTTTTCAAATACCTTCTTGTGAAAAAATTGCTGAAATTTAATTCTTGAAATTGTAACGATTTGTTTTTAACTTTAAAAAATTAGGGGGTTGGTGTTTTTTAAGCCTGGCTTATTATTTTTACATTTTCTACTTCTTCTTCAGAACCACTGCAGAAATATTGATGAAACTTGGCATGGTTGAAGAACTGATGGTCTCTTACAAGTATTGTTGGTTTTCGGAGGGATCCACCCAGGGGTGGAAAAGGGATGGGGTCAAATAGGTCCAGGTGGGTACCCTCCTTTGAGAAACTTCTTCAGAATGGCTATATAGAATGAAAACTGAGTGCATCTGAGTGATCAAGAAAGATGTATGAAGAAGAGTTGTTTTTGTATTTGGTTCTGTTAGGAAATCTAATTTTCAATGAGTTTTTGACAGGGTTTTTAGCTCACTTGAGCCGAATGCTCAAGTGAGCTTTAGTCATAGCTCACCGTATGCCCGTCCATCTGTCGTCCGTCCGTAAACTTAACATTTTTTACTTCTTCTTCATAACCACTGCAGGTAGGGTTGAAGTACTCATGGTCCTCTACAAGTGTTGTTGTTTTTCAGTTGGATCCACCCAGGGGTGGAAAAGGGGCAGGGCCAAAAAGGTCTGGTTGGGTACCCTCCTTTGACAAACTTCTTCTTCAGAATGGCTGCATAAAATGAAAAACTGAATGCATCTTAGTGATCTAGAAGGATGTATGAAGAAATGTTGTTGTTTTGGGTTCCATTCAGAAATCAAATTTTTCACAGGTTTTGACATATTCAGCCAATATTATCAAAGGTCGACTCTGATTTCATCAGTTTGCTTGATCAAATGCTTTACATGTTATTAGATCAAGGTTTACAAATACTTTCTTGAGAAAACATTACTGAATTTCTTTTTTTTTTTAAATTCACATTTGCGGCTTCTTTTTAGCCCACCATCAGTATGATGGTGGGCTTATCAAATCACCTTTCGTCCGTGCTCCATCATCCATCCTTAAACAATTCCCATTATCACTGTTTATCAGAAACCACTGAATCTTTCTCAAACTTTACATGAAGGTTCCCCATGGGGTCTAGTTTTGCATGGCACATTTTGGAACTGATCCAAAAAGAATTCGGGCCCCAAAGGGGGAACTCGGGCTTTAAAATGTCAATCCCGTTATCACTATTTCTGAGAAAGTAATGAAGGGATCTTCATGAAAATTTGCATTGATGTTCCCTATGGAGTATATTTTTGCATCATACATGTTGGAACTGATCCAAAAAGAATTGGGGCCCAAAAGGGGGAACTTAGGTTTTAAAATGTCAATCCCGTTATCACTATTTCTGAGAAAGTAATGAAGGGATCTTCATGAAAATTTGCATGGAGGTTTTCCATTGGGTTTAGTTTTGCATGCCAAATTCTGGAAGTGATCCAAAGAGAATTAGGGCCCCAAAGGGCTTGGAATTGAGGGTCCAGTTATTGAAGGCATATAGAGAACTAAGAGTAAGAACAGTCTGTCATAGGTGTATTCAAGATCTAATGATAGTGGGCGTCTAGATCCTTCTAGGATCTCTTGTTCTAAACCATAGCAGGGATTTTGGTGAAACTTGGCAGGGTCGAAGTACTCATGGTCCCCAACAAGTGTTGTTGTTATTTTTGTTGGATCCATGCAGGGATGGAAAAAGAGCAGGGCCAAATAGGTCCAGATGGGTACCCTCCTTTGAGAAACTTCTTCTTCAGAAAGGCTCATAGAATGAAAAACTTAATTCATCTGTGAATTTTCAGCTAATGTATTTAATCCCAGTTTCTGCTTGTATTACTCAGGTGAGCATTATAGGCCCATTTGGGCCTCTTGGTTTACTTTGTCATTTTTTTCCATTTTCAGCCAATATTGACAGTTTTGCTCTTATTTCATCAGTGTGCTTGTATTTCATCAGTGTGCTTGATCAAATGCTTTAGATGGTATTAGATTAAGTTTTTCAAATA
>JACSZP010015169.1:0-10138 GCA_016161895.1 Pinna nobilis | reverse complement strand
GAAATAGCCTTTGTATTGCTAGATGCCTTTATGTTGTCCTGATGTTTTTGCTTGAAACGTGCCTTTTAACATCTGTTAAACCGCCGTGAGATATTAAAAAATCCAATTTACACTCTCGACAATATGCCGATTTTTCACTTTGTTTGGACTCCGTAATGCCGGGAAACGATTTGTTATTCTCCTTAAACTGCTGATAGTAAGACTTCTTTTGTGCCATTGGTAACTGCGGCCCACAATGATCAAAAACGGAGGGGGATCGCTCGGCACATGTAACATGATAAACGTGGTCGCCATTTGCATTTGTTTCTAACGTTGGAAACGGACACGGCCCACCGAATCCGGTCTGATTCTAACGTTAGAGTCAAAAACGGGCAAAAAATCCTGAATTACGTATTTCAACTCCGGAATGCGGAAGATTATAAAGACTTCGCGGAAAGCGGAAAAAACATTAAAAATGCGGAAACTTTCCGCACAAATCGGAAGACTTGGCAGGTATGACATATTCGTTCACTGCAATGCTTGAACCATCTGGTAGTGTCTCCAGCAGAGCAGCCTCATTACCAGAATCATCTGTCTCTTCCTCGTTGAATCTCCTTCTGCGTGGTTGTCCATCCTGGTCACCAGAGTTTTTTTCTTTTCTTATTTTCCTTCATATCCTCGTGAATCTCTGCCATCACTTTCTTTTCCGACTGCACATGCAGATCCCGAAGAAACTTGCCCCCTTTTCTTGCTGTGCGCAACAAGTTCTGTCTCTTAGTGCCCTCCATGTTGTCTAGCCAACTCATCGTCTTAATGCGGTTTCGTTTTATCAGCTGCACAGTTGAATTGTGATGCAAGGTGGCACTAGGGCTTTTACCTCTGGCTGCTATCAAGGTCACAAAACAGGTGCTCGCAGGCAAAATTTTTTGACTGTCCAAAACTGGTCTGTCTAAGTCATTTTCGGATGATGCTCTACTAAATTTGCCGCAGGAAGGAAATCTGTTAGCTGCTTGTTGATTATTGCCTTCACTGCATTTGCCACATGCTTAATCCCTTTGAACAGTTGATCCCTGGTATCTTCTTGGATGGTAAATACAGATTCAGACAATCGAATTCCATGTGGAATAGCAGCCACTGAGGCAGGATCCTCTTAACTCCAGTGCTGTGTGCTGATGAGGATTTCAGCTGGGTTTCTTTCACACCTATCTAGGAAGCCGTACATCTGCTTTACATGTCCATGAAGTGATAAGTATGGCACATTTGAATTCGCAACTAGGTTCCAAAATGGTCCCGTCAATTTAACATAAAATAGTCCAAGGCATTGCAATAGGACAGCTATGATCTTGCACTGCAGGTCAGCAAGAACAGATTTCAGCAGCAAATTCGGTGACTTGATTGACTCGAGGATGGATATGAAGTCATGGCGATGTACCAGGATCTCTTCTGATGTTTGGAACAAGGCATTAAAGCGGTTATCTCTGTAATTCCCGATTAAAGACTTGACACCATTAACTGCACAGAAAGCTTCCCAGAGATCACGTACACCATGGTGATCACCTGCTGGTCCAAATACTTCTTATACGTTTCTAACAACTCTTTCTATTGCAGTGCCTTTCTTTCGCCAAAACTCAAAGCATATGAGGGCACTTCTGCCTAACGGTCCAAACTGCTCAGTTAGCTCCCCTTAAAACGGTCCCAATTCCTTGCAGGTGTATGTGTGGAAACCTAGCAGCACATGGGCCATACAGTAGAACTGTAAAATTTCGGTATGCTGCTGTTCCCCTTGGCATTGCTGTAGGATACCATCTCTCCACTCTGTCAGCAGTTGATTGGCTTTTTTTTCATTTTCGGCACGGTCACTCATACTGAACGCTAATTTCTGCAGTGACGATCTCACAAAGTTTTCTTTAGTTCCTTCCGCAGTGTCTTGATTGCTGATAGATGTAGAATCTGTGTGCAACTGTGCTAGTTCACTGATGTGTTGCTTGGTTGTGGCATTGATGGCTGCTGCAGTCTCTTTACTGACTCGAGTAAAGCGAAGGCTCATTACGTCTCCTGATGCTAGGGTAACAGATGTGTCTAGCAGCTTGTGTTTTTGCGTGTTCGTTCCATCACGTCCAAGGCCCCAGCTTGTTGTTTCGGAAAGCTTTTCAGCAATGAAAGTCTTTGCCATGTAATGTCCCTCATCAACAATGGTTTGAACTGTTTTACTCGATGGCAAGTCTTCTTTTGTGAAGTGCTTCCCAAACATGTGTTTAGCAATGACCATGATGACTGGCGAAACATTCTCATTTGCAACCTCAAGGCCTGTCAGTTCTATCACGCAATATACTGTCAGTGTATGAACCATCTTTGTTCTTTGTCTGCACACTATTCTGGAGAAGATAAGTTAATCTGTCAACTTCAATATTCAATGAGTCTATCTCCCTGTCTCTCTGTTGAATTTGAACGGAATATTTACTTGTGACACTGTTATCTAAACCAGAATTCGCTGCCTTTTCCTTCCACTGCTTCGCCGATCTTTTGTAATAACTGGCAGTCTTTTGCGCAGAAATCTTTTTCTTCTCCATAGTTTCTTATGCTTCCTTTGCCTCCTTACTATCATTTATACTTTCCATTAGTTCCTGATTTTGGCACTGAAGAGTTTCAAGTTTCCCATTGTTTTCTTTATCTGCCTTTTCAAGTTGGTCAATGTACTTTGGAATTGAACTACTTTCCTCTGGGACTCACGCAAGAGAAACGGATTTTTTCTACTTGTCTCATCCCTCTTGTTGACATTTTTAACAGAATAATGTCCCATCATTTTTTGCAGCTGTTCAATTTTTCCTTCGGCATCTTTTATTTCTTTTGTGATTCTATCTAAGCTTTTCTGCTTTTTGTCAACCTCATACTGAATCAAGTTGCACTCTTTGTATTTCTTATTTGTTGATACTCGCAAGTGTGAATTTTCTGAGTCGGATTCTGCTGGATGGGCTTCAGAACAGGGCTCAGTCATCACATCGCATAGACTGTTTTATGTTAGTCTTTTGTCTATTACTTTTTTATGTCAGTTTATGAAGTATTTCAAAATGTTGTCACCAGAATTACTTGTCGAATTATGTGGCAGCTTCAGTTGTGAAATTGGAATGACAAACTGTTCATCAAGCAAATCCTGGATAGAGTTATACCCCTTCACTTTTTTCTTTACTGCCAGTTTCTTTTTCTTCTCTAATAGTCTCCTGATCTTGACATCAATGGCACTAACACTAACACTTTAAAATTTCTGGTCCAAAATAATGAGTAACGAAAGAAGATGGTGGGTGCTTCCCAAGTAAGACTTCAACTCAAATATTAGTCCATTGCTTATTTCAGTGATGGGAAATAGTTCATTCTTTGATATTATCTCAGCTGACAAACCATGGCGTCTGCAAATAGGTCCAGGGTAGGTTTCTTCTTCAGGTGGTAGATGAAGATCCATGTTGCAAAAATATCACCTTAAAAAAACCCAAAAACATTGAAACAATTCATAGTGAAGTTAAAGCTTTTGATATACTTCATGCAAATAAAGCCCCACATGTATGTAACAGGGACTGCCTTGGCCTGGTGGTTAGCATGCTCAATTTTGAATCAAGAGGTCAAGGGTTCGAGCCCAAGTCAGAGTACGGTTGGCCATCCCTGTCTTTCGGATGAGACAGTAATAGTATAAACAAAAACTCAAAATTCACAGGTAGCCTAGCTATTGAAGTAATTAAGAACACTGGGAGGGGCACAATAAATTATTTTCCCTAAGTCAAATCAGTTTTTCCCTCGGATTTGATCCTCTTTGCAACAAGTTCGTAGTGAATGTGACAAGTTGAAACAGGAAAATGAAAAAGTGCGATTTGGTGCTCACAGTCTGAAGGATAGTGCCCATCTCGCTTCAGTATATACTGGAATTTCCTCCTATGTACTATTTATTTGGATACTTAATTATGTTTCATGTGTTCTCCCAGTGAAACAGTGTCTGAATTCTGGAGATATTTTGCTCATTGTTTTGATGAAAATTCGTTTGAATTTATTTAATTTTGACTTGGCACAGATATTTTCTGTGAGTGAGGCTGTCATTTCACACATTACCAATCAAACATTACCACAAGTGGCACTCAAATTGAGATTCCTTATTCATTAGCCAAGCAAGGAAGACACTATAAGGACTACTCCAAAGATTGTGAGAGAAAACTTTAAAAATTCTAGGTGCATAATTGATTGTACAGGAATATATATATAGACCGTCCAGGGAATTTGAAAGCAAGGGCATCTACCTGGTCCAACTACAAGCAGAGCAACACTGTCAAACTGTTGATTGCAATTAATCCATGTGGAGCAATAACATTTATATCCAGAGCATTTGGAGGAAGAGTGTCCGATAAAGTTATCACTCATAGATCAGGTTTTCTCGACCTTATTGATCATGGGGATGTGGTCCTAGCAGACAGAGGGTTTCTTATCAGTGATGAACTGGCCTGTTGAGGAGCTACTCTGAAAATACCAGCATTCACCAAGGGCAAAACTCAACTAAGCCAGGAGGACATAGAAAAGACGAGAAAACTGGCAAGAGTGCGCATTCACGTAGAGAGGGCTATCGGTCGTGTTAAAGCATTTAAGATTCTAAGTAGTGTGGTGCCACTGAATGTGGTGTCCCATATTGACTCGATTATGGTTTTAGTGGCATCAAAATGTAATCTTCAACCAAATTTAATCAGTTAGTGAAGTTCAAAACTGATGAATGGATCTTAAATATTTGTTCTGGACAGAATATAACTGAGCTGAAATACTGGTGGCACAAACGTTGACTTGTCAGCAACTTTTGATGTTTTACTGTCCTAAAACTAAGATAATTGACAATACTTGTGGTCATAAGGAAGCTATTTATTTTCATATATAATTCTGTTTCATAACAATCATCATATAGTCAATTGTACATGAATAAATTTATAAACATAATATTAAGAATTTATTGTCAATTTCAATTGTGTTCAACCGACAAGTTTTCAGGAGCAAAGGTTTCATAATAGAACTTATGCTATCAAAGTGATAGACATTTACCAAAACTGCTGTATTTACATTTATGTACATTAGTGCAGTTTATTTACATCATTGCAGTCAATTGCACTTGCAGTCGGGGCAGATCCATATGCCTCTGGGCTTTCGGCGTATTTGCATACATGCAAAATGAAACCACTCATTTGGACAGTCCTCATTTCCACACTGGACCATTTTTCCATGTGCTGGCTCCTGACAAATACAATATAGCCTCTCATCATCGTCAGTGACACTCTCCGATGTTATTTTCCTAAATATTTGTCTTGTCACAAGCTCTGGTAAGATGTTATCCTGAAAGAAAGCGTCACAATTGTTAATTTAGTTTGCTGTATAATCCCTATCAAACGGTATTATGTTAACAATCATATCCTTCTATGTATATATCACAGTCACAAACATCTGCATCTGCACTTGTGCGTAGTACCTGTGTTCAGTTTTAAGTTAAATTCTTGTCCAAGCAGAAGGTTTTGTCACTTGTGGCTGCATCACCGATTGTTACCTCCTTATGTTTATATAGACACTTTATTTCAATTGATCCAGTGCCACAACATGCACAATCACGGATGCCATCAGCAGATGCTCCAAGGAATGGTTTTCTGCAGTCAATTAGTAGTCCAGACTTTCTCAAGCTGAAATCCCTGTGCAGTGATTTCATGGCGCAGAAATATTTGGCACGAGCCACATCCTCATTATCTATGCCCCAGCGAACAGCCTTCGTCCTGGACAGGTCATATGATTCATATCCTGCCACTGCTCTGACAAGGTTATCAGGACTTGTCCCCTCTCTTCGTATCAACACATCATGAACTTTACTGGCCGTAATCCTTCTATGCTCAAACCACTTCTGGCACACATTCTGATCCCTGGTTTTCCTTTCAATATAACTTGACTGCTCTTCAGAAACAGAATACTAGGACCACACTTGTTTACACATATCTGATAGTTCAGCTCCTGTTTTATCTTGATGCTGCACTGTAGCGAGATGTCAGTGTAGCAGGGATTTTGTTGAAGGTAGGCTTTGGCTCACACTAACTTGATGGACCAACTGGTGGAATAGTTGTAAAAAATGTAGCATTTGGGCAGACATCTTTCAGGCTCTTAAGAATATTCTCTGGGGGCAATGGCTCATTACTTGTTACAGGAACTGAAATTACTGGCTTTGAGCGGTTCCCTGCTCTCATTATCTCTTGCATGTCATTAACTGTCTGTGGTTCTAACTAGAAAAGAAAATAAATAAATATCAAAAGCTCCAAGAAGATGTTTATTCATCATACCCTAACTCCCGAGTGTATACAGATTTGAAATAGAAAATAATAGAGTCAGCCGAAAGACAAGTACATGCACTATGGACCTGTAATGGAAAATGATACCACTGAAATTAATATGTTCAAACCTGAATATTTCAGTAGTAGTACATGTAGAATGTGGCAGACAGTTTCACTTTGCATTTATTTTGTCTACGCTCTGCACTTATGATGATAGTGCAGCAAGGGTAACATGTCATGCCTACTGTGACATGGGACCTTGGGTGTCACTGTCTCATCCTAAAGACGGTCAATTGCCTGGTTCTAATCGGAACCACCGACCTCTTGAGCAGAAGACAACATGCTTACCTATTCAGTGAAGGTCATAGCAGCATGTCATTCCTTCTTAAGTAACAGAAAAATTCACTTGCTCTTACCTCCTTTCGGAAAGTGCTATTCCATCTACAGATGTCACTAGTTGAATATTTTGTTGTTAAGCCCAAGTGTACAGCTAACTGGACCTTGAACAGGGTGGCTGCCACGTGACTGCAGACTTCCTCTAGACTGAAAATAATGAAATAATTGTAAAATACTAATAGTGTTGAAAGTACAGGCATGTCACAGTAGGTGTTGGCGCGTCAAAGAACAATTCAGCCCCCCGATCAAGCCATTGTTGAGCTTTTGCAATATTTGTCGCCCTTCATCGACAGACACTTGACAGTGACATCTCCATATCATTGAAAGATGTTAAACAGCTATACAACAAACACATGCTACACGGATGAATGTTGCAGTCATGAAGTAACATAGTAATATTGAGTGTAGTCCCATATGAGTGATAGATTTCCAAGTAAGAGGTAAAACATAATACACGTAATTGTGCATAATAATTTGAGGATTCATGTGTTGGCAATGATATTGAAATATAGTTTTTGTCATTGTCAGAATATACATGAGGCTATAAATTTCTGCATATTATCATTATCATGAGTATAATAAATTAAAAATAAATGAACTTATTACCCTGCCATGCAAGTGAGCACAATAAATGGCCCCACTCTCCTTCTGAACACAAATCCATGGTTGGTGAGGCTTGTCTGTAATGCGTTGTGAGGGTATAACATCTGCCTTCAGGAAAGCAAACGGGCAGTCTTTCTCAACAGGATGATACAACACTTCTTGGACATGACCACTCTGCACATATCTAAAAAGAAAAGACAGGAGAAACTGTTAAAAATTTGTTATTTCAAAGGAAAACAATGGAAAAACAATAGTTACTAAGAAGATTATAAAAGATATTATTGGAAGAAGTAAACAACAAACTGGCATTTTAGCTACAATGGCATGAGCATAACTGAAAATCCTACATTGTATTCATTGAATACAGAAAACTTTTTTTTCATTCATTCATTTCATCAGCATTTAAAGATAGTGGATATTTTTCTGATCTAGATCTATTTTATTTTGGGAAACACATCACCATTCCATTTTCAAGTACAATACATGTATTCACTATTTGCCAGAGATAATTAGCCCCACCACTCCGCAGTATTTTTAATTGACAGAACTATAAAAACGGTCCAGTGTTTTCTTTTTCAAAGTTTGAATCAAACTAAGTATTTCACCACGTGACGTGCGCGTCTATCACCTGACCTAATTAACATATTCAGGTAGTTTAAAAATAAATAATTGGACCCTTTTAGGCTAACTAGTAATATTTATAAAACAGTGAAATTGTATTATGACTGACTTGTAATTTAATTTTAAAAAAAATAGTTTACGATTAAACGTCAGGTAGATTAATTGGTAAAGGCTTACTTGTACGCATCCAGAGATTTGTACGCTTTCAGTGACTCCTTTGTGTACACACCAGGGCTGTCGATGAGGTAGGTGTAAATATCGCCAAAAGTAAGGTCCGGCCAAACTGTCATCTCATTCACCCATCCTCCATTTATGCTGCTTTCGTCGGAGAATTGGTTAATATTTTTTTCTGGTCTCCGATCTTATGCATGTACTAAGTTTCCAATCATTAGTTGTCATTTTTTGTTGAGGACATCGACATTCTCAGCATAATTTCCAACACAAATGTCTTATTCCACCATTCATGGCATTGCATATAATGTTTGTTTTCACCTCTACTATCTAACAGTCTTTCACTGCATGCTCAATGGTAAGCCTCCTCCCTGGGGAAAGCAAAATCTTTCCTCCTCTGCAATATACATTTCTGCCTATCAAATAATCGTGTTTTGTGTAGGGCTCTGATAATGGACCATACAAAGTTGCCATTGGAGCATGCTCTATTTTTCATTCTATATTGAAGGTTATGGTTAACCTTCACCTCTGCATCTGTTACAATTCATCATTTGGGCTTCCTATTACAATAATTGCTCCAGGTGCACATTGAAATGAATCAATACTTGTAACTGTATGTCGCTCTGGAGTCACAGAGGTGGTATTTGATAACTGGCATTAGCTGTAGAAAGTTGACTTGGGGCAGCAGAGATATTGTTTGGTGAAGGTGTATCCTGAAAAGTTTGATTCTTGGACAGCAGGTATCCATAACCTTCCACTGTTGAAAAGTTTGTAGACGTCGCAGTGTTGGCATGCGAATTAATGTCGCTTATATAACAATCAGTTGCTAGAGGAAGTGGGGCTGCAGAAGTGGTGCATGGAGTCACATTTCCATTTCTCAAATCCGGTAAACATGTATCAATTTCAGGACTTCTGTCAGAAACACCTGATCCAAAAATTACCGTCTCGACATTTACATCTTCAGCAGTTTCTTTTGTGGGTAGATCCACCATTTCAACGATAATTTCTTGTAGACCGGAGTCTTCAATGTCTATAAGGGACTCGATATCATTAGTTGCTTAAGTTAATAATGGCGGCAAACATTCTGTCCATACGGATTTTGATCTCCTACCTGTGATTCTTCAGTTGTTCAAGAATATCTCATCTCTGAAGCATCCTCACTGGCAAAATCTACCTTTTCTGTTTTGGGAGGGCTTTGTCCTTTTTCCAGATTGGAAAGTTTGACCACGATTTAGAACTAGTTCTTCATGATCTCGTGTCTGATCCTGAAAAAAAAACATTGGCAATCTTGACGGGGACACTGTTTTCCGGCTTGCTCCTCGGATCCCTCATGGAAGACAGTGATTTTCCTTCCATCAGTCTCTGATAATACAAAGAAAAAAATAAACATTAGTTTTTTTTTCAGTAAGTACGTTTGACCTTAAGTCGATAGATAAATTCGATTTTTTGTACTTTTGAAAATAAAATATTTTTTATGTAAAAACAAGGGGCCCCAACGGTCACCTGAGTAAGAAATTTGGTTCAAATTCGCCCACTGGTTCTTGAGATGAAGTCAAAAATGTGAAATCCTATAGTAACCCTATGGGAAATGTTTAAACCCAGGGCAGGGCCATAAATCACCCAAGGGCCATTTCTTGAAGATACTTAAATCCACACCTCAAAAGACTGCTACAACAGTGGAGTTGGTTAATAACGAATCGGCTTTAAGCGAATTCAGTGTTTTAACGAATGGAAAAAAATCCCCGACAAAAAATCCTCTTCATTTATGGTTAATTTTGAGGTTTAAACCGAACAGGCATATTACGAAGTCAGGCCTATTCCGAATTGAAAAGTTATTCTCTGGCTACGAAAAATACGGTTTTTTGTGCAGTGTTATAGCCAACCAACTTAGGCTACGTGTAAAATAGAAAATGAAATATCCACGTGGTCTTGGTTTGATATCGCCATGTGTGTATGATGTAATCACTGCTGTCTAAACAGTGAAGATATACTGCAACAAGAGGCCCCATGGGCCTTAACGGTCACCTGAGGGAAAATCGTTC
>JACSZP010015156.1:0-11976 GCA_016161895.1 Pinna nobilis | reverse complement strand
AAAAATGTACTTGTATGGACAACTTATAGCACATAATTTCGGACTTAATTTTGGAATAGGACAAGTACAGATAGATTTGAAGACTAGCCATCCTGCTGGACAAGAGAAAATTCTTAAGATTGTTTGCCCTTGGATCCACATTGAAATGACATGTAATTTCCTTGCAGGTGAACTGGCGAACAGTTCGAGAAATTCTGTTTTTACCTCCGGAGAAAGTTAAAGTTGGAGAGTCATCAGTCAAACAAGTGGTAATCACATTTTCTGACTTAATTATAATCAGCTGTTTACAGTGCTCATCTATGATCTGTTCTCCGTCTTCTATGCTTACATATTATTTACCTCAGCTATTTTTCAGAGAGTGCAATAGGAATCTTACTCAAAGTTTGCATGTAAATTCTAAGTAGTCTTTATTTTTGTATGCTAAATTTTGGTGAATTAGAAAAAAAGTTGAATCCCAACAGACAATTTAGATTTTGAATGTTGATATTTATTATCTCTATTGGTCAATAGTTACAGGTGTGAAAAGTCTCAAACTCATTGCAGCGATCCCCATTGGTCTCCACTTTTACTTGTTCGATTTTGTGACTTATTTGAAGAAAAGGGGCATGTAGTGGAAGATTAAGAAACTGTTTGTCTTTCAGATGGAAGTGACAGATGCAATTGGTCGATTTTAAGCTTTGAAAACAATAAATGTTTTAGTGTTATGACAATGTTGTAAAAGTAACAAATGCAATTTGTAAAGAGAGATTAGTTGATTACCTGGGATTTGTAAGATTGTAGATCCTTCTTATACATCAAATTTAAATTTGACATACAGTAGAGTTGGTCTATTATGAACTCCAAGGGGATTGACTTTTGACTTCATTAAAGGCATCCTTCGTTTTAAGCATCAGAATTTACTACATGTACATAAATAGATAAATAGGAATTCTTTTTTGGAATTTTTTTCCTCTTCATTATAGCACTGAATTCGATTTAAGCCGATTCGTTACAGACCGACTCTACTGTATTGTGTTTTCTCTTTTACAGAAGATGTACAAGTCCAGAAGTGAAATCATCATGTTTGTACATCGAGCGTTTAATGGCTACTACTACAAGTACACAGTTGATGGNNTTTCCGACCTGATCTCACTAGCCTCCATGAAATCTCACTGGCTTCTCATATGTTCTCAACTCATACAATCTCACTGGCTTCTCATATGTTCTCAACTTATACAATCTCACTGGCTTCTCATATGTTCTCAACTCATACAATCTCACTGGCTTCTCATATGTTCTCAACTCATACAATCTCACTGGCTTCTCATATGTTCTCAACTCATACAATCTCACTGGCTTCTCATGTGTTCTCAACTCATACAATCTCATTGGCTCCTCATAAGATTTCACTGGTCCATTATAGGATCTGTCTGCCCCCTAAAAAATCTCAATGACTAGCCTACTCATAAGCATCTCAAAAATATTCAAAGGCATGTCTTGTGACTTAATCCATTTGTTATGCCATGTTTTACAAACTTCTAGTAACATACTGTGTTTACCATCAGAGTAGAGACACCAGTACTACAAATGAATGTACCCAATGCTGGATAAAGGTGGCAAGCCCTGTTATTCAATAAATTATGTACTTGGAATTATGTAAGTTTACTGCTATGAGCTACCAACCACCCATTTTTTCAAGATATATATAACCATTACAGAGTTTAAACATTATGTATTGTTCATGTTTCAGGATAGACAGTGTCTGCCTTTTCTTTCTTTTGTTTGTATTTTGCTTTATGCCACACTTGACAATCTGTCAGTCATGTGGTGGTGGCCAGTTTTTATTGTTGTAGGAGAGAGCCCAGTTACAAATGTACCCGGGGAGAGACCACCTGAGTGGTTTAAAGTGCAATGCTCTAACCATTTGGCTACAGAGGACACCCCCTCCCCTTTTCTTACAAAAATAAAGAAAATCTGNNNGAGTCAAGAACCTTAACTCTGTACAAGATTTGCTGGTATTTGTTGTGCTGTCTATAGCTCTGGGCTATTCAGATCCTGACAACAAATATTACTCTGGGGTTTTGGTAAGTATTGAATTTGTAGATTTTTAGCTGGCCTCATGTGATGAGGGACGGCTTATATTATTGTGTTTCATTAGTGTCCATCTTTGCAAAATAGTATTGAATTGTATTGTTGTTTAAACTCCCACTCAAGAATCTTTCAAACATATGGAGGCATCCCCATGTGCCAATGAAGGTTGAAAAATTTTGCCTATGCTCAGCACATATGGCCATAGAGCTAGGAGAGTTCTTTAAGGTGCTGACACCTACTGTGACACAGGATTTCCATTTTTACTGTCTCATTCAAAGGACAGGAATAGGTAACCAAAGTGTGGCTCGGATTCAAACCCCAGACCTCTCAATCACAAAACAAACACCCTAACCACTAGGCTACGATGACCCCTGTATCCTCTCTAGAATGTTAAGAAGTATTATTTTACCTCTAATTCATATCTCTGCTTCTGATTGGTCTAAATTGCATCATGTGATCGAAAACATTATTTATGTCACCCTCGAACATTTATGTCACCCTCCTGACCGGTTCATGTCAACCTCTCGCACGCCTAGCTGTTCCGTTTCTTACATTGTGACGTAATAAGCCAATACAGAAACTCTCAATGAATGTATAAGCGTGGCGCTCTCTGATAGGTAGTGGCTATGTTCAAAATCAAATTCGTAGTTTCTGAAGAAGATAGTCTTTATTGAATATGTATTTCGGTATAATAAACAATTTATTGCCCTGATTGGAGGGAGATATGAAGATTTGTTTACCCGCGACAAGTCACATTTCCCTCGGGCTCCGCCCTCTGGAAATATGACTTGCCTTGGGTAAACAAATCTTCATATCTCCCTCCAACCAGGGCAATAAATGTATAATGTAACTACAATGTATGATGTATGTTACTAAGTTCATGTAGTTGTGATAGGCAGGGTTAACCATTCAACTTGCACGTATGATATGTTTGTATGTTTTGAGATAGAATGTCATTTCATACACTTTCTATGCCCAATATTTTTTGCTTGATTGGACATTTTATGAAGACTAAAAGTAAGAAATTTTGAGTTTTATAATCTTGATCAATCTATTTTTTTTTTGTATATTCAGAGATTAGATAATACCAATACTAACAGACAATAAAATCTAAGATGTCATGTCACAGTAGATGTCAGCATATTTCTGTCACATGGCTACATCACTACTTGCAAGTGAAAAGCTTCATATGTTAATCTGAGCTCAGCACCTAGGTCTTGGGCTGTGAGGGAATTTTCACTTGCCAATACCACCAATGACTGTGTCACGGGACCTTTGTTTTTTCTGTCTCTTCCGAAGCACGGGAAATGCCAACTGCTTTCACTGAGGCTCCGACCCATAACCTTTTTGTGTAAAGAACACATCTACTGAACCATGATCATGGTGGCTCTCAAAAGAAGGATCTAATAGTATCCTTGTTCATGCAGAGGGAATTCAACTGTCATTATAAGACACGGTTACTGCTTTGCACATATCTACAGTGTACATGTATGATGATTTAGGATACTACATGTCGTGAATAAGAAACTCCCATGTGCCATTATCAGATTTGTCCCCAATTCAAAAGCCTCCATCTGTTTTCCCTGTTGATATACTAAGTATTAGATACGTTCTAAAATGAATTATGATGTGTTTCATATTTCAGAAATGTGTGCTGGGTGTCTTTGCCATTATTCCATTGACGTATTATATTGGCATGGCTATCATCAGGTAGGTTATATTTTGTATATACAGTATAAATTAACCACTTCAGTGCCTAGAATGTATACTGTTGGTTACATGGTGTTTAGATGACCTAATATGGCATATACAAGTTTAGTAAATTACACATGGTATGAGATTGAAGCTTGACACAGTCTGTCATAGGTCTATCAAAGATCTAATGATGGTGAGAGTCAAGATCCTTCTAGGATCTCTTAAATGTTTAATTTTCTACTGAAAGTTTGTTTAGATCATACATCATGTAGATGTTGAGAAGTTTGTATTTATGTTAGATTTATATTTGATATTATATAATCAGTTATCTCTGTTACGGATACAGGGCTTATTTCACAATAATCTTATGAGCAAAGTCACTGGTAATTGTAAATGAGCATTTTTTCAGTTTACCATATTTTGTTCATTTTTTCATCAATTTTGATTATAATTTATATCTGATTATATTAATCAGCTTGTGATTATCTTTAATGAATTAAAGTATTATTTTAAAGATATTCAAAGTAAAAATTTCATGCACTTACAATGTACCTGTACAAGTGATTTTAATCGTAAGATTCTTAGTGAAAAAAACCCCCAATGATCCTTACATCTCTAAACCAGTGAATTGTCACATGTCTATTTTTAGCATCTCAGTTCAGAGTAACTTTGCAGTGGGAGCTGTCCTCAATGCCACATTTGGATCAGTTGTGGAAATCATCATCTTCATTATAGCTCTTCAAAAAGGAAAATCAGAAGGGTCTCAGTGCTATGCAGAGTTAGTCAAATCTTCATTAACAGGTATTTACATGTACCGGTATATCAGCTTTTGCATTTAGTCAAAACTATTTTAACAGGTAATTTCTGTTTACAGGGTTATTTTTGTCCCGTGGTATTTTTGCCCTAGTGCACTTACAAACATTTTCTCCCCATTTTGATTTTGCCCAGTCTTATACCGGTGAGTCTACTCAATAAATCTACTGTCTTGAATTGCCCTGATTTGAAATATGCCCACTGACAAAGAAGGCGAAAAAGGGGAAATTAAATGGGGGCGAAAATTTCCTTGTATACAGCATATCAGCTATTCAGAGTCAAATCATTTAGAGGTTTATATCTATATCAGCTAAGCACAGCTTGTCAGATCTTCATCAATAATTATAAATATGAGCAAGGTACAGTCAGACCTTTATTTTTTACATATTTATATCAGCAGTTCATTGTCAAATCTTTATTTACCAGTCTCAATATAAGTCATTACTTAATTTGTACAGGTACTATCAGTGCCCTAGAAATTTACACAAAGTGGGTCCAGTCTTGAGCAATAGTACGTGTATCTATAAGTCAAGGGTCAGTATTGTATCAATTACTGACCATTTCTTTTTCTTTGGACTCTTAACCCTTTCAGCCCCTGGTATCAAATTGGTATGCTATTCACTATTGTCACAGACCAGTTCACTTAGGTCTTTGGTACTGTTAGGTTTAAAACTAAAATTCAGTATTGAGAATAAGGCTGGCTAAAGCTAAGAGTATAATACAGACTCTAGGAAAAAAATACTGTAAACCTTTATCATCTTTATTTTGTTTGCGATATTTTCATCTCTCTATGCTTATATAATTTCAGCAAACATTCCTAATTCTTAGTAAGCTATTCCCTTGATGAAATTTATGGATTTCTGAAAAAAAAATCATAATTAATTTGAATATGTGGAACTTGATTTTTTACAATCTGAGAATTCATTTTCATTTCAGGTGCCATCATTGGAAGTATATTATTCATTCCAGTAAGTTGTTTACAATAAAATCAATATTCCGTTCCTCTCCAATAACTCATTATTAATTTTTAGTCTTCTTGATAATGAAGATATGTTTGTTTGATTGTTTATATTGTTTTACACCTCTTTCAACAATATTTCAGTCTTGTAATATTGTCCAGCTTTAAGTGGGGAATCAGAAAGCCATTGAATATACCAGGGTAAAGACATTATACCCCTTGCTTAAACTGTATTGATATTTATTGTCCAGCTCAAGAATTGTTCACTCAGATCATATCTGACCAGGGTCTACTTGTTCAACAGTTGGTTAAATTTAACTAAGGTCTAATGTATAAATGAGGCTTTTGGAAATATACCAACCAAATTTGATAAATTATGTGACAAATGGCCCACTTAAACCTAAACAATCTAACTTTTTAGCAACAGAATTTAACTCTGAGCATTATATCAGTTCTTTGTCATATTTAACCGAGGGTTGAAATTTAAACAGAAGATAAACAACTGGGGCAGTATGTTAATGTTTGACTATAAATTTGGCTTATGCTTGGCACTTATGGCAATTTAGTAGTGAAGATTCCTTATATACCAACACCTACTGTGTTATTGGATCTGGTTGACTGTCTCATTCTGAAGGACAGGAAAGACCAGCCATCTCCACCTGACAGTCCAGCTCTTTGCAGTTGAATGTGAATGACAAACTTTCTTAGAGAAACAAGTTTACAAATTCCATTTACATTTGTAGAGCCTAGTGTATCATTAAAATGGTCTGACAAAATAGTAAAGAAAAGGAATGCTTAATAAAGATACACCATTGCTTATGTTCTACAATGTATATGTCATGTGTGCTGAATACATTTGTATGTACATACCGTACCGGTATATATATACATGTTCAGTCAACTCCACATACAACAAAGCTGAAGGGAGCAATATATTTATCTTGTTATAGCCGATCTTTGTTATTCAAAATTACTAAGTAATGCATGGAAAGTGCAGCCAGAATAGAAATCTTCTTGTAACATCTGGTACCGCGTTACATGTGATCTCGTTATTTACGGAGTTGACTGTATGTGTGATTGTTTTGTTTTCACTCAGGGCATATGTATGGTGATTGGAGGCATCAAATACAGATCCCAAAGATTCAACCCCAAAAGTGCCAATGTAACAGCTCTCCTGCTATTTGTTGCTATTGGAGGTACACTCACAGTCTGTTTTCTTCTGATAATGATATTTTATGAAATTGACACTCAGCGTCATTTCATATGATTTATACTTGTATAAGCTGCATGATATCACAGCCGCAACATTAACAGATCTTTACGCCTAGAGTGTATTAATTGCTCTTTTTACATAAGGATACTTCCCTTGGAGGACATGGGACTTCCTATGATTTAATTTTGATTTTTTTTTTAATATTTGGTTATATCCTGATGGTCATTGTTTTGAAACTATTTGTTGTCATCCAGTTTTAAGTGTAAAAAGGAGAAATTCTGTATAAGGTTAGAAAGGTATAGGGGTTGTTAAAATGAAAATACAGATCTATACCAGCGATGATATAGAATCTTAACCATTGTCATTGGACAATACTAAGTTACTCATTTTTAAGTCACCTGAGTTTACTGTGATCCGTTCCTGTCCGTCGTTGTGCATCGTCTATCGTGCATAAACTTTTAACATTTTTGACCTCTTCTCAAATACCAATGGGCCAATTTCAACTAAATTTTGCAGGGATAAACATTGGGTAATGCAGATTCAAGTCTGTTCAAACTATCCCCTGGGTTCAAAAAATGGCCCCGCCCTAGGACCAAAAAAGGTTCAAATTTAACAACTTTAAAAAATCTTCTTCTCTGAAAGTAAAAGGCCAAATATGCTGATTTTTGGAATATAGCATCCTTTTGAGGGGTAGATTCAGGTTTGTTCAAAAGAAGGCCCTTGGGTAATTTTTGTCTCGCCCTGGATTAAACATTTCCCATAGGGTTACTGTAGGATTTCACATTTTAGGCTTCTCCTCAGGAATCAGTGGATCTATTCCAACCAAATTCACTACTCAGGTGACCACTTATTCCCCTTGGGCCTCTTGTTTTGAAAAAAAAATTACTCGTTTACAGTTTATCATGGTTCATAAATGTTATGATGACAGATTTCTTGTATTTCTACATATTCATAAATAAAACTTTTTTTTTTTAGCAAATAATGAATTTTGAATTTCAGGTGTATTTGCACCAACAGTATTTTCAAAGATATTTGGGGACATGCAGTGTACCAAGTGTGAGAATGTCATAGTATCCCTGAATGGAAGCACAGAGATACGGCAGAACAAAAGCTATGCCATGCATTGTACGGGATGCACCAGTGACTTGGTCAGTACCGACGTATTATGAATTTCTTGTAGTAAAAACAGGGATTTAGTATAATATTCTGTTTCATTTTTACTGCATGTGGGTTTCATTTTTACTGCATGTGGGGCTTAGATAGGGCTATGTTAGTTTTCACTTGTTGCCTGTATCATAAGTCCCCTACTGGTAAGCTGGAGGGGACTTGCATTTTCCTCTCTATCTGTTCATATGTCTAACTTGAACTTATTTCTCTCCATGTGTCCATTTGTCTATCTCAAAGTTTATAAACTGCTTTTGCAGATATTTAATTGATTTTCTGTTTCCAGAATTTTTTAATTTGATAAAACGGTCATTTCCTGAGATCTCTTTGGGCTGCATATATCTGAATTATGTCCCTTTAAAGGACATTTTGTTTGTAGATTGAATTTGATGATAAAACGTTTTCTTGATTAAACCATTTGTGTTAGCATGAAAGGACGTGTTCACTCAGATTATTTAAGGTTGTGTAACTAAATATTGGATCTAGGAAATTTATGATTATGAAGATATGCATGCTTAAATTGAACAAAAACCACATGCTTAACATCTCACATAAAAGTAAGAAATTTGCATTGGTGGATGCACAAACACTACATATAGAATTTTCATACTTTATACAGGGTTATTTTCGCCCTAATATACTTGCAAACAATTTCACCTTGTTTTGAATTATCCCAGGCTCATCATGATTCTTTTCAATTAATTTGCTGGTTTTTATTCCCCTAGTTTTTAATTCGCCCATTGACATTGAGGGTGAATAAAACAGGTTCAAAATTTCCATGTATGCAGTATATTTGTCATGTTTTTGTTGCCCTTTTAAAAAATCTTACTGTACTGGTTTCATGCTGCATAATCAATCTATTCATAATAAATTCAGTATTCTGCTTGTAAGCTTTGGAGTAAGGAAACTGAATGATTTTTATCCTTCTGCCATTTTTATTTTAGCTGGGACTTGACGGTGACAACTCACTGTTTGATGAACATATACGACCACTTATTTATGCGTGTGCCATTTGCTTGCCATTGGCTTACATCACTGGAATGATATTTACATTCAAAACACACTCCAGTCATATCCACGACGATTTTGATGAAGTAATTAAGAAGGAAGGAAGTGACCACCATGGTAAATGTCCTAGTTATCTCCCTTGGTTAAACGCTCAAAGGCATATTCATGTACATTTAGGCCTTTCTGTGGTCTATTGATCTTTTTGTCAATAAAATGAACAAGAGCAATTATTTGCTTTGGGAAAATATATAAGACTTTCATATTTCACTGGTCTACTGATTTGTAGCTCACCTGGCTCGAAGGAAGTTGTATTTACACTGGTTGTACAACTATCAAGTCAAATGTATACCGAATCAGGGTTCACCCTGGACTGAGAAACTGATAGACAAGAAATCAGCCAATCAAAAAATATTTTTTTGCCAATTTTTTTTTTTTTTAGCCAACTGAACATTTACAAATATGTGAAATATGATTGATAGCAATCTCCTCATTTCATAAGGGTTAAATACCGGTAGCTCAAATAATTTATTTGATCATCTGAAACCATGAAATAAAGACCCTTTAATATGTCTTCTCAGAAAATATTTTTAGTCAGAAAATTGGGGAATAATGAATGTTTTAGCCAATTTTGAAAGAAAATAGTCAATGGCACAATTGGCTAACTACATGGCGAGCCCGGCTGAATTTACTTCAATCATCCATACATGTGTGCACAAGTATACCTGTGTGTGTGAGTGCATTCATGCTTGCATGCATGATTCCGCCTGCCCAATGGTCAGTTCATCACACCCAAATTCCATCACAAGTACCTCAGTCATACATGTAGGTGAAGACCGCTATTGTCATAGTGCTAGTAAGTTATATTTCATTTTCTTTTCAACAGAGGGACATAGTCATGGCACCCCACAGTGGTCCAGGTTAAAAAGTATAGTCATTCTTTTGGGGTCCGCCACACTTATAGCCCTTTGTGCCGACTTGATAACAGAAAACATACAAAGTTTCCTGGAATCTTCAGGGATATCTGAGGTGAGTTCTTAATCTTGTCTTTTTTCTAAAATTGCATGGCTGCTCTTTCTTATTGTATTGGTGTTTAGTACCTGTTTAGTACATGACTCTGTTCAATGTAGTTCAATGGAAGAGCTTGAATTCTCTCATCAGATCCGTTAGTTGGTTGTATTGCTTTTAACGTCCCTTGCAAAAATCTTGCACTTATATAGAGACTGCACTGTATGCTGGTAAGGAGCAACATATTTGACCCATGCGTAGCACTTATGGCCATTTATAAGCAATGAGAGTTCTTTTTCACTCCGACACTTACGGTGACAGAGGAGCTCGGTTTTTTACAGTCCCATCTGAAGACAAGGACAGTCAATTGTAGTGCTCAGTAGCTTCAAACGCACAGCCTCACAATCAGATAGTGAATTTGTTAATCATTGAACCCCAGTGGCCTGCATGCGTGGATCCAGGATTTTTTTTTTCCGGGGGGTGGGGGGGTGGGAGGGTGTCCACCTTGTAAAAAGGAAACCTATTCCTGTGAAAATGAGAATTAAAAGCATAATTGACCAGTATTGGTATATGTTTTGCTAATTCCAGGAGGGGTCCGCCCCTCCCCCTCTAGATCCGCGCATGGCATGATCTATTAGATATAAAATTCTAGATTCACTATTCTTTGTTACTTCTGCAGATTTATCATATACTGTGTCCAAATTAACATTTTAACCCGTGCTAGCAATACATTGTTAATTTTAAAAGACCACCTGCCTTATTTGACATAATCCTATGCCACCCAAATGTTTCTTACCTATTCAAATCACTTGAATTAAGAGGCTACCTATCAAATGTCTTCATTTTTTGCATTTTTTCATGGTTGGTCCCTGAAAACAGGCTTTAGTATGTGTATGTTTCTCAAACTCCTCAGATCAAGTACCCATTACAATCATTACAATCAAGAGAATTGCTCAAATTACAAATTTCCCAAGTTTGCTTCAAATAATAATGCATAGCATTGCTTAATTCTAACTGAGTAAGAACATTTGTTAGTTTCTTTTTGGGAGGTCATGGGTCTGGTGCATTTTTAGCTGGTGTTCCAATACATGTACTTTAAAAAACTGAATGCCATTATATACAAAAATATTTTGCAACAAGTCATTGAATAATAGGGTAAACAAAACCAAACAATTTGAAAGTTTAAAGAATCATTCCTATAATTAACAATCACCTCAAAGGGAGACAACTCTGATATCCTTTTTTTTATCAAGCTCATGCCAGATTTCTATTGCATGCCAATCTTTACACATGGGTGGATCTTTATACTCAGATTTAAGCTATTTATAGAATTGTTAGATAAGAAATCATTTGGTGAGAGGAAAGAGACTGTGACCAGATTCAGTTTTCAAATCACAAGATTCCTATCTCTACTTGTGATCAAGAACACATGAAAATGTTAATTACCCCTTGTAAATAAAAATGATGACATTTACAAAAGAAGAAGTGTGTGTGGTGGGGTGTTCTAAATTTATATGAATACATGCATGTTACTTACCTAGAGTTGTCTCAGTCATGGATTTCTGATCCTGTAGCATCTTCATAGTTCTTGAAAGTTACATGTATAATATTAATACATTTGACTGTGTACAGAGCATTTAGATAGATAATACATGTAATGTTAGCAAGAACGTCAATAAGTTTCTAAGTAGGAGGAATATTTACAAAAGTAGGCGGACCTAGAAATTGGACAAGGTTCATTATTCTTTTAAAGCTTGTTTATTTGTAGGAAAGGTAGCTTGTGAAATTGAGAGAGTAGGTGGATAATTTTACTGCCTACTGGTGAAAACCTTGTGTTATGAATAATCAGATGTCAAGAAATAGAACATTTAGAATGAATGTTATCTAATTGTCAAATCTGAATATTGTTAGTTACATCCTCTTGTTTGGTATTGTGTCATTGCTACGCTTGACAATCTCTCTCTCACATGCTGATATTCAGATATATGTGGAAGACTAGAAAGAGACCACATTTTTAACATTTATAGTAGCAGTTTTTCCATTGCCTATA
>JACSZP010015154.1:0-14657 GCA_016161895.1 Pinna nobilis | reverse complement strand
TGTGCCAAGTGAATAATGACAGAACTCTTTATTATTGTTTCAAATCTTTATTATTGTTTCAAATCTTTACCTCAAAGAAGGGAGATGTTATAATATAGCTTCTGTTGTGGGAGTTACCTCCCCTTAACTACATTTATTATGTGTATGAACTATGGCCCCGAAATACGGGCACTTTGTAAACTAAATCTCGTTCTGGAGTTGAGTAATAAAATGGTGGAACACACACGTGGTGTTGTGTCGTGTTTATCCACAACATAGGATATATGCCAAGCATCCTGACTCGAACCCAAAACCTTTACATTGATATCGCGCGTGGCGAGACTTGAAATCGAAGAACTCCCCCCTTGCCCCTGGTTCCCCCGGCCCTGCACTTTGTGCTACGGTTTCTAAAAAAATCAAACTAAAACTCTGGTATAATGCGTTTATTGAATTAAAATTTTGTCTCCAATCTATAAATGAGGAGCCTCTGGTAATTACGGTTAGGGTGGGAAAATTGAGAACTGTTGCTGGCTTCAAGATCCCACTGCCCATCCACCAATGAACAGATGCAATGTTAACCTTTGCTAGTATTTATATGCAGAAGATACCATCGGAACCCTTCAGTATTTTCAAATATATCTCCATTGTGAGGGAAATGAACAGGTTCCATGTAGATCAAGTTTGCCAACAACAACAGAATATATTTTATTTTCCATATCTATCACGTTTTCGCCATAATGTGCCAGTCGAGTCCAAATATTAAAATTACCCGGTAATTTCCCTGTTGTCGATGACTTGAATACCAAAACGGACTGGCACCGAAACGCCCCGATATGAACAACTCGATTCTTGGACATATATCGACTATCACGTTTGAGTATGTAAACAATCATGTTGTATAGGCTATGTTTCCTATGTTATCTCACATTCGACACCAAATAATAGATTAGTCTATTTGTTTACGAATGGTTTCAACGAATCGAGTATTGCTGATATTTCAAAATTCACATGATAGGCCTGTTTTCTGTAATCGTACAGAAGTGAGAGCATTTCGGTATCGTGTCGTTTCGGTCTCCAACATGTCGTGTTCTGAAATCTACCATTTCAACACTTGATGTCATGGCACAGTATATGCTATCACCGGGGTTTTAAGGTCAGGCGTTACCGGGATTATTTTTGTTAATCTTCTTTAAGGTAAGGTATTCCACTCCGTTGTTAACTGAAATAGAGAGCGAGAAGGAATTCTGTTCAGATCTCTAGTCGAAAGGCTCTGCAAAACGTGGTAATTTTATATCATTTACAATTGCGAGCAGATACAAAAATATAAGTAATTTGATAAATGGATCATTCGCATTATCGTGTGTGTAGGATAGAGCCACTGGATTTAACCAACCATGACTGACTGACATGACTTGTTACGGAATGTAATCCCCAGACAGAAACACAGCAACTCAACTCAATATGGCGGCTTAATCAAATTATATTCCTAGAACCAGGTTCACAGGGGAACATAACTCTCGGATCATATCCAAGGGATATAACTCTTATAAACACAATGAATACACTACATTTCCTCCCTTTTTCAGCTTGGAGCTTTAGCAACACAAAACATGTAGCCTATATAATGAAATGTTAAATAACATGTATCAAATTAAAGTCCAATATATACATGTATATAAACAAACTTTAACTTATCAGAGCTATCTATTCATACGTCCAAATGAAGTTATAGTGCAACTACTTGTTTGTTGTAATAAAACAAATTATGAAAAGAAAACTTGCATGTAAACTAAAGTACAGGTGTTAAAGTCAGCGTTTAAAAGTCCTTAGAAAATGCTAGCCACAGTTAGAGGGGCCTGCCAATTGCCTGAACAGGTACGGGTAAAGTCATTACGCATTATGTCAAGAAACTCTATCATCAACCGAAGTACCAACTTTATTGTCATTTGGTGTTTTGATGAACACGTTCGGTGCAATATCATTTTCCGTGACATGAATTTTGCTTTCACAAATGTCGAAAGTGGTAGGTCGTCAATTTGGCAAGATCTCCATTTTGTTGACACAGATATTGGCTGGCTGATGAACCTCACGTAGGCAAGACTCACCCAAAATGACCCATCCAAGTCTCAATTTCTCAGCATATGGAAGTCCATCACAGTTGTGAACACTATTTAGTCTTTGATCCAGAACATGATGTGCAGGGCCAAGATCGCGGCCAATAAGAAGTAGCGTGGAGACGTCATGTAGAGGAGGGATAAAGGTTTGGATATCCCTGAGATGTGAATATGACGCGGCGACATCAGGCGTCGGAATCTCATCTCTGTTCTCCGGGATGTCATCACATTCGATGAGCAGCGGCAAGTCAAGTTGAACAGCGCCATCATATGATTCGATGACGCAGCCTTCAGCTACGCGTCCTGACAAGTTTGATTGTCCTGAACAAGAAGTCATGGTATACTCAATCTCACGGCTGTTGAGATTAAGTGATGTAAAGAGAGTTGATTTTGCAAGGGTTCGATTGCTTTGTTCATCGAGAATGGCATAAGTGAGCACCGAGTTCTCAGGATTATCCTTATGGTACACATGAACCAACACTATTTTAGCACACGATTTCCCAGAAAATAAAGTTCCACAAACTTCGGTGAACTTTGTATTAACTTTTGCCTTCTGATCTGTACTGTCAGTACTTTGCTCTTTTGCTTTCAAATCTGTACTATCAGTGCTTTGCTCCCCGCCGTGACCTTTATGTTTAAAGTCGATGTGAAGAGCTGTAGGATGGTCTTTCTTGCACTCATTACACTGTTTGCGCGTTGAGCAACTTTGTTTGACATGATCCTTTGAAATGCAGAATCCAAAACAAATACCATTGTCACTTAAATATTTTCTACGGAAATGAATAGGCTTTGAACGGAATACACGGCAATCATTCAAGGTGTGTTTTGTCAAGTGAATAGGGCATGTGTCGAGCATATTGACCTGATTGTCCATAGGTGACACAGTTGTCATTCGTACGGATACTGACGGTCTTGTAGACAAACTTCGTTGTTGAGATTTGGGGAAACTTCCTGCTGCAGCACTCGACATTGGTGTACGAGTAGTAAAACTTGGGTCGTTTCGGATCCTACACTGGTAGGATGTGGTGGAAAAGTCATATTATGCTCCACTTTGTATCTAGAAGCGAATGTGACCTATTTCTCATAAATGTTATGTGGTAAAACTTTACGAGGTATTGGTGTAACCCCAGATGATGTGCTAAATACAGCGAGTTGAGCCCGGTAACGTTCGTCGTGTTGTAAGGATTCCACTTCAGATAGTAGATCAACAAAGTCATAGTAACGCTTCGGGTTATTATGTAAGATTGGCTCAAATGAATGGAGTCTACGTAAAAGTGAGGCTTCGATTTCTTCAGGTGTGCCATAGCAACTATCAAGTCGTTCCCACAGTAGCCTGCAGGGTCAGTCATATTAGTATTTCTTGCAGATTCAGCAAATTTCCTTGATGTGGGGCCTAGCCATTTACACAACATTTCAAGTTCATCAGATGAATTCATTTTGAGATCTGCCACTAAGCGACAGAAACAGGCTCTCCATGCAGCATAAGTCTCTGGTTTTTCATTGACTTCTCTCATTCGAGAAATGAGCAACTCTTTCTTGAGTAGATAGTGGCCAAAGTCACTGGTAGCCTCTGGGTTGAGGGTTTGTGCAGCATCTCTAGAATTCACAGATGCAGTATTACTGTCTTGATTGATGTCTTGACTTAAATTTAGAGCGTCGTCTCTGACTGGAAGTTTTGGTCTTGGCGTTTGAGACGGAGTCAGAAATGATTGTGCATCCGCTGGTTTACTTGGTGCATTTGGCACAGAAGGCATAGCATGTGATGTATTAGGCTTAACACTAGCACTAGTGGGTGCAACATCGTTCCTGCTTGATTAATAATATACTGGCGAACTCTATCGGTTGAGCTAATAGAGCCTAATCCCTTCAAGGAATGTTTATCAACTTTAGGTTCACTGGTTGTTTCAAAATTACTCTCCATGGCATCAGCTTCTGCAGATAGAGCAGCAGCCTCCTGTTTACTGCGGGTAAGATGAAGGTCTGCATCGATGATAGCTTGTTTTCGAACACTACGAGCACTTGCAAGTTTTTCTTCTTCGGCCAGAATGGCCTTTTGTTTCAAAAGTTCTGCTTCTATCTCAGTAAAATCCAGGCGAGCTCTAGCAGCTTCAGTTATTGCCCGTCTTTGGGCATAGATCATAGACAGTGAATGTGAAGGGCATTTTGACACAGGCTCGGAGGTTTGCGAGATGTCATCAGTGGAAGCTTGTTCCCTTTTGGACGGTACATTTTTGTCAGACATGACTATAATGTTAACATGATTTTTGTATCAGAAGGGTCTAACATATGCAAAGACTCTAGGTTAATAACTTTAAAATATATATATATATATATATGTCATGCACTGTCACTGGTGTTCCGAAATGAATGAAAACCTTGGTAATATTTCACATAAGGCTCCTGGAACGATATCCCCCACGACTGTATGGCTCCAACAGGTCCGGGAATGACAACATCCGTGCGAGGACATAGATCCGAGAATCATCGGCAGTGTGCACAGCTACTGCTAGGCGGTCGTCAATTACTACTGCTAGGCTGTCACCAATAAACTACTGTTCTGTTTAATCTTACAGACAGCTAACCCGTCCCCGAGTGTACAGTGATGGGGAATCTGATGGTAATTTACTGCAAAGATACAAAATAACGGTACATGAATATACGTACAAAATGGGTAGCCTACGGTAGGAATTACTATATAAAACGGTGCCCGAATGTTGATACAATACAACTCGATTAAGAGAATGACAATACGAGAAAGACGTATGTGAGATAATACAAACAAATTGTAGGAAACTTACTTGGTGGTTGCCTGAATATATACAAAAATGTATGTAGCGAACAAACATGACTGAAGCACGTGCAGCAATTCCGGAAAGACAAAAATGTAAATGTAAAAAATAAAACCTTAAACGTACATGTACTAACATTTGAAGATCCGGACATCGGATCCATGACACTAAACCCGACCTTTGCCTTATTACTATTAATGAATGTATGTATGTGGAGCTTGTGTTCTTTGTAGTACATGTATATATATAAAAAATAGACACAGTAATAGTTAAAGATATTTTATTTATAATGTAAAATTGATTAAAATATCCCCTACTACAAACACATTTAAGCCTAAGTTCAAGTGGAATCACAAGCCTTGTTCCTCTCAAAACAATATATCCAATTTGACTTAATTCGTGTCTCACAGGAAAATAATTTGCACATGATCTGTCCCAATGTGTTTCGTGCATACACTTCCTAACTTCCTCAAGTTCAGAATCATGCCTTGATGCCTCCTCGACTTCACGAGTAGATAGCGCTTTAAGAGTAGCCTCCCATATATTCTTCAGTGTCTCTTTCCAGCTTGGAATTTGTTTCAACTTGCGATGTCAAACGCGACAATGGGTCAGCAATGTTTTGTACACCTGGTATGTACCGAATACTGAATTTGTATGGCATAAGCTTCATAAGCCATCTTTCTATACGAGCATTTGGCCTTGATTTAGTGCCTAATAAGAACTGAAGTGGTCTATGATCCGTCAGTAGTTCAAATTCAACACCTTGCAGGTACAAATTGAATCGTTCACATGCCCACACAACACCGAGGGCTTCCTTTTCAATGGTTGAGTATCGTTTTTCGACATCTGTTAACGACCTACTTGCATAGCTGATAACACGGACTTCTCCCTTGTATTCCTGAAGTAGGACTGCTCCCAATCCAACATTACTTGCGTTATTAGCTTTGTTTTATCCGCATCTAAACGAAAATGTCCAACAGCCTTTGAATTTCCAAGACATTCCTTGAGACGTTTGAAACTCTGGACTTGATCAGGTCCCCATACAAAATCAATGCCTTTCCTTGTAAGTCTACGTAAAGGTTCCGATATTGTCGCAAGATTTGGAATGTATCTAGCACTAAAGTTTACAAGCCCTAAAAAGCTTTTAATTTCAGACGCAGAATTTGGTTGTTTAGCATCTAAAACAGCTTTAACATGTTCAGATGTTGGTCCGATTCCATTTTTCGACAGAACATGACCCATAAAAGTGATCTTATCAAGCCCAAAACAGCACTTGTCACGATTCAAAGTTAGACCCCTTTCACGTAAACGACACAAGACTTTCTCAAGGTTCTCATCGTGCTCAGCTTTACTTTTACCGTGTACGATAATGTCATCTGAGATATTTCTCACTCCACATATTCCATTTAGCACCTGTGATATTATCTGCTGATACTTTTCGGGGGCGGCATTTATTCCAAACATTAGCCGTTTGTATCTATATAAGCCTTGGTATGTGACAAAAGTAGTTATCTCCCTTGACGACTCATCCAACTCGATTTGATGATACCCGTATTTAAGATCCAGTTTACTAAACACTTCACTTTTATTCATGTGGTACAATACATCATCTACAGTTGGTATTGGATGTCTCTCTCTCAATATGGCCTTGTTCGCCTGACGCATGTCTACACAGAGTCTAATGTCTCCATTAGGCTTCGGTACAACTATCACTGGACTAACCCAATCACTTACACCGTCTACCTTTTCTATAATGTCTAGAGCCTCAAGTTCCTCTAACTTGTCGCTAACTCTCTGTTGTAACGAAAATGGCACCTTGTACATGCGCTGAATAACTGGTTGTACGCCTTCATCAATGCGCAGCTTTAACTTATAATCAGTCAATTTCCCAAAACCATTAAAGCATTCAGGGTAATGCTCAAATACATCTCCCTCTACTAGGTTGACATTCAAAGACAACACTCCGAAACGCTTAGCAGTTTCGCATCCTATCAATGCTGGTCCTTTCCCTCGAATTACGTAGAAATCGGTTTCGAACCCCTGATTAGGATCAGATCCCTTTAGAACTACATGTGACGAGAATTTTCCTAGTAATTCTAGTGGCTTCTCGGATCCATAGGAATACAATTTCTTATCTGTTTTCTCAGATTTACACACTATTTTCCTCTGTCGGTCTCTGTTAGCGTAAAATTTATTTCTTGAACCTCTTGGCCCGCACAATACAATAATAATGCCTTTTTCCGAGCATTATCTGTGACACCTTTCCCCAATGCGAAAAGTTCAAACGCTCTTATCCAACGAGTCCATGTTTGCCCTAGCGTAGTTGGCTCGCCACGTGGGTCGAACGGAGCCAAACTGATCAATTCAATTACGGACATTGTCAACACAATAAATGTTACAGTACCTTCCGAAAATCGTTTCCGGATCCTCGTCGCCAAAGATGTAGGATAGAGCCACTGGATTTAACCAACCATGACTGACTGACATGGCTTGTTACGGAATCTAATCCCCAGACAGCAACACAACTCAATATGGCGGCTTAATCAAATTATATTCCTAGAACCAGGTTTAAAGGGGAACATAACTTTCGAGTCATATCCAAGGGATATAACTCTTATAAACACAATGAATACACTACAGTGTGTGACAAATGATTTGTACTGCATAGTGTTTGTATGGCAGGATGACAGATTTGTACTGCATGTAGTGTTTGTATGGCAGGATGGCAGATTTGTACTGCATGTATTGTTTGTATGGCAGGATGGCAACATTAAAAGCTGAACATACCGGATTTAACCGTAAACAATTAAGACACCATTGAAGACTTTTTTACACACGAACTTCCGGTGTATTTTTACGCATGTCAAGTATACATGGAGAACACAAAGGTAGCAACTAATAGCCAGGCTCGACTAAAAGTTCATATAGACACCACATTCTCTCCCCTTTTTGTAATCTTGGCGTTATCTTAAATGATAGTTTGTAATTATCAAATAAATCCTACTTGTTAGAAGCTTAATATAATTAATATGCATAATCAAGATATTAATTGGCACTGATTGTTGTTAACAATTCTACATGTCATGTTTATCAAACAACATTAAGTATAATAAGTGTTCTGTCGACCTCTAACAAAAATAGCAGAAATCCATAACCGTTTCACTCAACCTGAAACTAAAATAGCAAAACTTCATAACACAGAACACTAAACGAAATTATAACTAGAACTCCTAAGCTACATGGTTCAGAAAATTAACTGTCCATATATTCGGAAAAAGTTATAATAACTAAGGTTCACATAAAACTACCAGTTTTCATTTTTTCTTAAAACGACAAATCGTAATCATTGAACCTGGAAGGTAACTGTGTAATTCTACCGGATCTCCTTAAAGTTTTTTCACTTGTTATTGTCTGTTCATCTGTGTTTGCGTCATCAATTATGTCCTCATCCAGGACATCATTTCTTTCTAGCGCATCTCCCAGTTTTTGTCACTTACAAGTTCAGTTTCTTTCGATTTGGTTTCACATCGCGTGAAGTAGTAGGAAAATGGGGTTGGCAAACCACTTGTACCACTTGTTCGATGTTTCGAACCACTGGTCCAAAACAATGATATAATGGTCTTGTGTTTTTTTTTTTTAAATCGATGATGCAGTTAACCACAAAGTCCCTTTAAATCACATGATGAAGGCGTTTTCTTTATGAATAGGTTTTGGAGTATGAATACATTCATCAAAGACGAGTTCATCATTACAGCCTGGATTCCATACAGTTGAAGAGTGATGTTCGTGTTATTGAGTGTATTAGAATAATTGAAAAATTGATTACACCATTTTGTCTTCTTTTTTTCTATTCACCTATTTAAGTGCATACACTTTTAGATAAAATTTAGCAATTTGAGTGCTTATCTATGAGCAATATTGACTCTTGTTAAATTTTGTTATTCTTGTCAAAAATTTTAATTACACACTCGGTTACCCACACACTCTGGTAATGAAAAAAATCATTAACAAGTAATATTATTATCTAGGTTATCTATGATATATGCGATTTACTGCAAGTATGCATCCCTTTAAATCACGAGATGAGTATATTTCGAAAAAAAAAATCAGCTTTTGTCTTTATCGAATTCATAGTAAAAATTACTTTTCATTAAAAATTAGCAGTATCAACACATTTGATTTTAACCGAAATTGTGAAATTTCACATAGCGTCATGAGATAGAAATTGCAGATGGTATATTTTTTCAGTTTATGACATTTCAATGCGAAGAGATGATGATGAGATATATATCAAAGTGCGAATACACATTTCAATTCAGGGGGATGATTTCAACATAACAGAATATATTCATACAGTATTAATATAGGGTAAGTGTTGACTTTCAAATAATATTGCATAGTTGCACTGATTGTAGAAGTGCTTTATTTTTTAGTCATCCTTAATAAAGAATGAACAGATTTAAATCTGTGATGAAATTTATGTTCTTTCCAGGTTAAGTCTTTGTGAAAAAGAGTTTAATAAATCCTAGCTGCATAGCAATTAACAGAGGATGATTAGTCTATTAAAAGGATTTTGAAATTTAACAAGTTAATTTTTACATCTCCAACTTAAAAATAATTCTCAGTTACAGTTGTATTATCTCAAATAGGTAAAACACAATTATTTATTTCAATTATATCGTCTCCTGTATATTCGTGTGAATTTAGAATCAGTTAAAACTCTTGTGAACTCTAAAACAACTAGGATCTAATGGTGACAAATCAGCTAGCTGATGTTTAGAAATGGATGAGTTATCTCCCTTCCATTGGTCACAGCTTATGTAGAGAAATCCAAGTCTATGTAAACCATGACTTTTGCAAAGCAATGTACAGATGTTCTATTAATTAAAATGATTTTTTGGAAATGTAGATTTTAACAAATTAGGCTTGTGTTTTCCATTAATAAAAAATAATTGTCAGTTACATTAATATCAATTAGGTAAAATTATCATTGTACATTGCTAAGCCAATAGGCTCAATAAATGCTCATACATGTGATGAAGTAGACTTCAGATTTGTCATCTTTCAATATAGTCAATTCCTAATTTGCAGTGAGCGCTTTAAATCGTACGGCTCCACACATCTAATTTGATTCCAACCAGTTGTTTCTAATTATGTGAGAAAGTTTACTTGTGGAAGGTTGGTGGTCTTTGCCTAGATACATATGTAACCAGTTTCTCCTCCACCAAGTAAAAAACTGAACACTATCATTTGATGAGTACAATGTTAAACAAAAATTAAATCATATCAAATGTTAGGTTCCTTGTACTGAGATTACACATTTAGTACAATGCTTACACTTTTCCACACATTGGAGTTAATACCCTTCCAATGTTAAGTTTCATAGTTAATTACATTATAAGAGTTAGTCTCCTCACAATATTTTACAGGTGATTGTTTCACATTTTTAAAATCTATAATGAAATAAAAAAGAAAATTCACTAATAATAAGATTTTAATCTTTATAAAATTACAAGAAACCCCAAACCCCCTTAAACATTAAAAACCATTGTAATAAATCACAGATATATATAATTATAATAAATCACAGAGATACACCCTTAAACATTCAAAATCACATAGAAATACCCCTTAAACATTAAAAATCACGAAGAAATATCCCTTAAACATTAAAAATCACATAGAAATATCCCTTAAACATTAAAAATCACATAGAAATACCCGTGAAACATTAATAATCACACAGAAATACCCCTTAAACATAAAAATCACACAGAAATACCCCTTAAACATAAAAATCACACAGAAATACCCCTTAAACATTAAAAATCACATAGAAATACCCCTTAAACATTAAAACCACATAGAAATACCCCTTAAACATTAAAAACCACATAGAAATACCCCTTAAACATTAAAAACCACATAGAAATACCCCTTAAACATTAAAAATCACATAGAAATACCCCTTAAACATGAAAAATCACATAGAAATACCCCCTTAAACATTAAAACTCACATAGAAATACCCCTGAAACATTAAAAATCACATAGAAATACCCCTTAAACATTAAAAATCACATCCGATACCACCATAATAAAAAATTAATTGAATATTGTATTCTCTCTGAGGTAGTTAAAAAAAAGTGTCATCAGTGAAGGATAGATATGTCATCTGGAATAAGAAACACTAAACTTGTGATGTCATCATTACTTCATCAGTGAAGGATAGATATGTCATCTGAAATAAGAATCACTAAACTTGTGATGTCATAATTACTTCATCAGTGAAGGATAGATATGTCATCTGGAATAAGAAACACTAAACTTGTGATGTCATCATTACTTCATCAGTGAAGGATAGATATGTCATCTGGAATAAGAATCACTAAACTTGTGATGTCATCATTCCTTCTTCATTGTTGTCATCAGTATTGGTATTGGATGTTGGAAGATATTGCATCCTGCCTCGAGCTGTATAAAAGAAAAATTTCTATTTTAATGGACGCAAATTGTAACGTGTGCGGAACTGTCTATTATAGCTATTATATTCTCCATCACTTTCATCACCTCCATTACTTTCATCACCTTCTTTATCTCTATCACCTCCATCACTTTCTCCATAACTTTCATCACCTTCTCCATATCTTTCATCACCTTCTCCATCACTTTCATCTTGTTCAACTTGTTCAATTCTTACTCGATTAATCATTTTGAATAAAAAATAAAGGTGAAGTTCACTCAGTATTTCAATCAGTTGCCTTCGCAGTATATCTATAAAAGAAAAAAAATTTACCTTTGTTAAGCCTTCTTTTTATTTGCCATAAACAGACACCATAACAAGAAAGGCAAAATGCTATACCTGAAAATAACAAAAAAAAATTATTACTAAAATTTTACCCATCAACTGGTATAAAATCGACCTCTTCATAGCCTTTTAATTCATAGTAATCATTGTACACATCGTGTCTTTGTCTTCTTCTTTTCTCTACATAACATCTCCACACTAGGTATACATCATGCTTGCTAAAGCTAAGGAAAAAACAAAAATTACTCTATAGCATTCATTACATTTTCAAAAATGATTAAAAGTTATCTTTAAATTATACATTTAAATTATACATTTTAAATTATTTCACTTACCGCCTATAATTCCAAATTCAAGCAAAACTGTGTTAGTGGCAGTAGGATGCGTGGTGGGATGAGTAGTAATCTGCATGGATAGTGTTATGTCTTGAAACGCAACTCAACGCATGGTGACCATGATGATGAACCTTTATTAGTCAATGGCATGTTTTATATATGGTTACAAAACAATAGATTACATAAGCTTACAAATGACCCTAATTGACAGATAGTACCTCACCTGAGTATAGTCTAATACTTAATACTTAATGTATAGAATGGTAACTTAACTTGGATGTGATTATGTTATATCCTTCCTCTTAAGATAGAAAGAAAACAATCATGATTTAACAACTATCACTTTATCTGTAATTAATAAAGATATAATGAACAGTTCATTGGTCTTCAAGTGTCCTATATAGTCACTATATAATGTTTTAACACATCTTAACTTATCCAGTTCTATATGAAAGTTAGATAGATCTATAAATGCAGAGCAAGCATGGTCAAACTTTACTGTAAATACTTAAACAAAGAGCACTGTTCAAAATGAACGATAAACACTTTCTGGTGTATAAACTTCACTGGCAGATCTGAATGTAAACATATAATTACTTTGTCAATTATTTGCTTAATCCATATTGGCACAGTAGAATCAAAATTAAATCCAAACTGAATATCGAATTCAAATTCACAAGTAGTAGTCTCACTGAAATTTGCACATCCATATTTGAATTTCACAATATTTAGCACATTGATATTTAAACTTCACAATATTTAGCACTTTATGTAACATAATCACGATATTTCTGATTCGGTTTGATGACTCTGCCAGATCTTGATATTTGTGGTATTTCTGTAGATGAGTCTACAGTTGGTGAATCCTAACTAGTCTTTTCAATTGTGTTTGGTGGTTTTTCATATGTTTTTCTTTCATTACGAGGTAATTCAGGATTTAACAAGATTGGGTCTTCTTGTTGATCAAGTGTTTGAAAGTTAGCTCTAGTTTGTCGAATATGTTTTCGATTCCTTCGATAGTTCTTTCCATCAGGTGTTTTTACAATATATGATCTTGGATTATGATGTTGATCAAACACTTTGGCATTGATCCATTGTTTTTCCTTCCCGTTGTTCATGATGACATTATCACCAGGTTGAAGTGGTTTTAAAGACGGACCACTATGCTGATCAAAATAGTATTTTTGTTTTTCTTTCCGGAATTTCATACGTGATTTGAGGTCACTTTGCTTGTCCTCTGAACTGAGAAGCGGTGCTGCCGTTGGTAGGTCCGACTTTAAACGCCTTCCAAGAAACATTTGTGCTGGTGAGAGTTCGATTCCCTCAATATTAGAGTTTCTATAGTCCAATAGCGCTTTATATGGGTCGGTGGCTTTCCTAAGTATGTTTTTAACGGTTTGTATACAGCGTTCGGCTTGGTCGTTTGCCTGTGCAAAGTGCGGACTAGAAGTTTCGTGCTGGAATCCATACTGAGCAACAAAATCTGTGAATTCATAACTCGAAAACTGTGGACTATTGTCCGTCAGTAACTTGTCTGGGAGTCCATATCTTGAGTACTGACTTTTCAGATATTGGATAGTATTGCTGCTACTCATATAATCCACTTAAGCAATTTCTGGCTACTTTGAATAATGATCGACAGTAAGAAGGTAATTTTGTCCTTTATACTCAAACAGGTCAGCAGACACAATTGACCATGGTCGGGTTGCAATTTCAGTTTCAACTAGTGGTTCCTTAGGATTTTTGCGGGAGTTTTGAGCACAAATTGCACACTTAGAAACAGTATCTTCAATTTCTGCAGACATTTCTGGCCAGAATAGCACATCTCTTGCACGTGATTTGCACTTTACAATCCCCAAATGTGAACCATGTATAACCTGTAGCATTTCTGGTCGCATTGCTCTTGGCACAATGAGCTCTGAATAACAAGCCATCGACGGACGAAATTTCTTCTCGCATATTCCAGTATTGTCTTAAACTTAATGAAAGTTCTTCTCTGCGTTTCGGCCAGCCTTCAACAACTGTTTTTTGAAGTTGATGTAGTTCACAATCATCCATTGTTGCTTTGCGTAACTCCTGATGCTTCGTAGGTGATACGGGTAAGTATGACAACAAATTTATGTCATTGACAGCTATACCAGGGACTAAATTGCCATCAGATTCCTTAAGATATGCACGACTCAAAGTATCTGCCCAAAACATTTCTTCGCCTTGCTTATATATGATTTCTAATTAGTACTTTTGTAACGAACGTAATATCCTCTGCAAACGTGGCGGCGCTTGGTATGGTGGCTTTATAAATATCGCCTGTAATGGTTTGTTGTCACTTTTCACAATTACGTGTCTACAAAAGACGTATTGGTGAAATTTAGTAGCTCCGAAGGCTATCGCTAGAGCCTCTTTCTCGATCTGAGCATATTTCTGTTGACATGGAGTTAATGCCCTTGAAACATATGCAATTGGGTGTTCCCCCTTGTTCTAATGCAGCCCCAAGTCCCTTTGAACTTGCATCCACAGTGAGAACTAACTCTTTATTTCTATCATAGTACCTCAGTACAGGAGCCTTGGTTACCAGTTCCTTGCGTTTTTCAAAACATTCCCCTTGGGATGAAAAATCGAATTTCACGAAAAT
>JACSZP010015152.1:0-10252 GCA_016161895.1 Pinna nobilis | reverse complement strand
TTTAGCCTATCCTCGGTTATTTTACGAACCGGGACCTACTGTGACACTGGACCTCGGTTTTCACTGCCTCGCCTTAAAGCCAACCGTAGCAGGAATATAAGGATGCGTATTAGTTTAATGATCATGAGATCGATAAAGTTATTACAACTGATGCAATTTGATAACCCTACCACAATTTACCGAAGAAGTCACTGTATAAGCAGAACTGAAAAAAGAACACAAATTGTTAAACGGAGTACAATTTTCCTAATTGGCGATTGGGAATTTCCAAGTGTTTATTTCTATATTTGGTATCAGGGTAATTCCATGATTTGTTGACATTATTTTTAGCTCATTCATTCTGTTTACAAATACAACAAGTTCATGTTCTTCGTTGATAAGTAATGGGAACGAACGGCGACTAATAGTATCACAGGGCCGGCGGAACCAGGGGGGGGGGCTTAGCCCCCCTAATAATTTTGACTTCCTGTGTTATATTCAAACATGTGTTATATACGTCTGTTATATTGTAGGTCAGCCCCCCCAAAGTCAAATTGCTTCCGCCGGTCCTGATGGTGACCATAAACATTTCTAGGTGATGATTACCTAATGTACATGTATTGAAACATATTTCTTACATCTGAAAGATGTTTTTAAATAATTGCATGAACTCATTTTCACTAAAACTGCTTGGTGTTGATCGCAAAGTTGACAGGTAGGGGTTGAATATTAATGCTATTTTAAAAAGAGAGTAAACAACACCATATGACTGCGAGTCAGAGTCACTGACTTTGACCTTGATTCAAGGTCATGAACAATACAATCAGTTGTATTGTTGTTCATCCCATCCCACTCAAGAATCGCCCACCTCTATGGAAACAGCACTAATGCCAGGGAAGTGTGGCAGATTTAGCTTATGCTCAGCACTTATGGCCATTGAGCAGTGATGGAACTTCAATTGTGAACACCAACTGTGACATGGGACAATGTAACATGTATGGTTATGACCCAGATAAGAATTCTGGATATTTTTGGATTTTAATTCTGACCTTGTATATACTGGTTCAAGACCAAGGCACTTGAACCAAGCAACCCAAACACAGTTGAAATTAGACAAAAAACATACAAAAATTATGACTGGTTGACATTTTAATATAAATCAGCATTTCTGTTTCAATGCAAATGAAATGAAAAGGATGATAATGATAGAGAATGAAATGAAATACAAATCTAGAATCTCTCAGTTTTTCCTGACTTTAGGTGTGTTCCATTACCTCCAATGGCGTAATACCAATTATGTAGATAACTTCATTGTCTAAATCAGGAAACCTTAACAGATTGTAGACGACACATACAAAGCATAAACCTCCAGTAAGTCTTGCTCTTTTCCTCTTTTTTTTTTTTTTTTTTTAGCATTTTCTATATTTCAAGACACAATGAATTTAATGAAAAATCTTATTGGATGATAGCGAATTTCCTCTGCCAATTTATCTATTGCATGATTAGACTTTTGTAAAATTTAAGCGCAATTTTTTTTATCTGTTGCTAACAGAATTAAGAGTTCATAATCGGAATTGTAAAATATCAAGTAAAAACAATGACATGGCTCAGATATAGCATATAGCTATGCTCAGTCTACCACAGTTCTCCCTCACGATCCTTTGCCGGCACCTCAATAACTCGGGGTTTGTCAATAATGCGCGCTGTGCGATTGCCCTTTTCCACAATGCCAATAATCCAAGACTGGTATCCTTCCTGTTTCTCAATATCTTTGCAGAAAGCAGCAGCTTGTTCCCTAGGGAGTGCCATCAATAATCCACCTGTCATGAAAAGTTAAATTGTAAGTACAATTATTCACAAAATATTGATAATTCATATTACATGTATAATTCTTCTTTTTTTTTGTAGTCGAAAGGAAATTAATTGGTAAGAAATAAATTCACTTTTGATAGTGTGAATTCCCCTTGACTGGCACAAGTTCTGATCAGTCCTAAACTAAATTTAAGAAGACGCATTTTTCCCTGATTATTCACAGAGAAAGGAGCTACCGCTAATCCAGCTAGGTAACATATTCTGGACTATTTTGAAACAATTTATCATTGAAAATAAATTATGTTGAAAATCAAGAAAAAAAAAATTACCAGCAACATATAATATGCAGCATGCAGATGTGTGAATTACAATTTACCATCCTTAGTATAAAACCATCACAATTCTATGTCTCTTATTATGTTTCTTGACTGACTTCATATAACTGAAAGAAGACAGGCACAACATCTGGCAAGCTGAAATTTGAGTATTCCACGAAGATCATGAGACAGTGTTGTAAGAATGTCATCTTGGCCTTGTTGTGTTTCTATCAACATGACTTAATGAACTAGAATTGTCCTAACTGGACTATACCCTCCGTGGCAGCATTTTCGAGGAACAGGAGTTATGTGTGTGACNNGTGAAGTACCAACATTGTAGACCCACAGGTAATTGAGTTAATGTGCGGAAACCATTTTCAAGGAACAGAGTCTTGTGACCTTGACCTTTGACCTTCCGACCCCAAAATCAATAGGGATCCTCCTTGAGTCATGGGCAACCCATGTGTGAAGTATCAACTTTGTAGACCCATGGGTACTTGAGTTATGGTGCGGAATACATGGACAGACATGGTGAATCCAGTATACCCCCCTACAACTTTGTTGGCGGGGGTATAACAATGGGAGCAACAGAAAAACTAAATTCTTTAATTAGACTGACCATATACAAACAAGCATTTTTAATATTTAGATTAAATGTAAACACAAATTATATACAAGTCATAAGAAAAAGGTCAACATTCATACCTGATGTTTCAGCTGAATGTCCTTGCAGAAGTCCAAACATATTGCCACAGGCTTTGCTTATGGAGGCCATCTTGGCAATAATCGGTAGATTATGAATGACAAAGCTGACCTCATTTTTCTGAATTTTGGAAAGGTTCTTTGCATGGCCTAGAAGACCAAATCCTGTGACATCTGTAGCACCATGGGCATTATATTTGTGCATGAGTCGAGAGGCTGAAAACAAAAAGATTAACAAGGTAGAATTTAAACACTAAGTGGGGAAAACATTACCGTAAATAAATCTTAAAATAAGATACTTTCTTGACAAAGAAATTTTTAAAAAATATTCATGAAAAATTTACAGGAGCAATTAAAAATTTACAAAAGAGAAATAGAAAAAACATACATAATGATATAAATTATTTAAATCAATTGGACAACTCTTGTTGTTGTTTTTTTGTACAAACTCCTGGAGTGATGTTACTTTGTTTACCTGTCCTGTTAAGTCTTGCCATACTAAACATAGCACGCTGGTAGGCTTTCCTTACATCATCCTCTGTAACAACAAGTTTGACACGATTCCAGCGCTCTGGCTGATCAAGCCACTGGTAGGCATTGACAGCCACCTGTGTTCCAAGCGGCTTTGTTAGCACCAATACATCTCCCACTACAGCATTATCTGGCCTAGAAGAATTCAGATCAAATTTACCTGATAAGTATGGCGGCCCCATGTGCACCATAATAGAACCTTATCAGAACTCTGTTTGACACAAATGTGCTAACAAAAAAGATCATGTATGGCAAATAATCAGAAAGAAAATCCAAAACCTACAAACTATCCATGCTTAAGTAATTACACATGGAACATGTATAGTTTCAATTCCATTATTTTATAGTATAGAGATTACATAACAAAATGGGATCGACTATCACGTTTATCCAACTCGAGTTAATTAATTTTCAAAGTGTCAAAGCGTGATCTTTAGCAAGCATCTTAAGACTTTGAAAATTAACTAACAAGAGTTGGATAAACATTATAATCAATTCAAATGAGTTGTGTAATTTGTTTCTACCATAACACGAGAATAATTTACAAATCAAAGTACAGTCAGACCGCTTTATAAAGACCGTTTCCGACATTTTCACCTACCGACAGGATTTTTCCAAGAACAAACGTACATTACGTTGTTTACCGTCCATATAACGGAATTTNNATTTTTAGTTGCTAAATCCCGCGATACAACGACACAAAAATTTGTCAATGATAAGTGCCGATTATATGTTTCGATTATTTATTGATAAGTCTAAATTTAAGAATGACGCTTGTTAAAACAAAGACTCCTAGCTTCGCAGTTATCTGGTGTGCACTTGACTGTAACGAAAAGAGTGCTACGAGACACTCGGCTATAGAAATGACCGAGAAACCTGTGAACGCCGTCTGACCTATCGTTTCTTTATAAGAGAAAGAGATATTTATAATTATATTCGCTTTATAAGAGCGAATTCGATACAACGACAGAATCCCCAAGGGACAAACATGGTCGTTATAAAGAGGGTTCACTGTACCTATATACCAAGAAGAATAGTTTTTATCAGTTCCTGCAAAATTGTAAGCCCACTCAATGCATTCTGACATCAACTATAATGATGTCAATTTACAAGGTCATAATTGAATTTCCTGAAATATCAGCCAATCAAAATGCTCGGAAGTGATTATCAGCATATGGTTTATCAATATATTTAATCACCTGCAGCTTCAATTATATGGCCGTTTTAGAATGTTTAAACTACCTTACTTATGGTAGAATTTATTTTATACATCTACCACATGATTCATAAGTACATGCAACTGAAAGAACTGATTCTATCAACAAATCGTTTATAAAATCTTCTTTCTGTGATATGTATCTTCTTGTTGAGGCCAAATTTTTAGTGGTAAAAAAATTGTCCTTCATAGTGCCTTCAAATGAGTAGTAATTCTGACTTAAACTTAATTAATAACCTTGAATTTTTCTAGAGACCAAATCACCAACTGGTCTGTAAAGTGACTTAAATGCATAAATGGATAAAGAAACTCAAAGTTCCATACAGTGGTACAAAACCTACATGATGAACTCATTTGGTTGACAGACTGATGTAGCAACGCCACCTATTGTCATCCAGGGGTTGATAACTGTTTGTCCACCTGTCACAGCACTGCCACCTTCCTCAGCAAGATCCTACAAACAAAAGGGAGGTTTTATCAATCAACACTGAGTCAGAGGCAAGTACATTTATTTTGAAATTCAGTTTGACAAGGTGTTTCTTGATCAGTTAAGGCCTAAGAAGTATATATCAAAGTTGTGTGATAACTCCAATAAATTTGTGTTTCTCGGCAAGTACTTGGTAGACAGACCACCAAACCTAGTAAAAAGACTAATATATTGCTTTATATAAACCATGTAGTTGTTTAGTTTTCTAGTTGCTCATAGCGGAGCATCAATAGATAACATGGAAAAGTACCCTGCACCATTATTGCCACGGTTTGGTTTATGGTTTTTCCAACCATGTTAACTTACGAAATTCTGTCCAGATTCCATTTCAAAAAGTAGAGATCATCTTCCAATAAACAAACACCGCTTCTACTCTTAAACATGAGTATAATGAAATTGAAGAGCCTCCTCTGACACATAAATCAGCTATTTGGTAGAATTTTGGTTAACAAATAGAAACTGTCATACAGATACTGAAGTGTCTGTGTGCTTATACAGTGCGAAACACAACAAACATGATGACACACATTAAATACTATCATCCTGACAGCAATATTGCTGCCCAATGTTATTCTTTTTGAAGTCTATGTACAGAATAGTTTGGTAAAATTCTCTATCATGATACATGTTTAATCGTGAGCCAAATATCACAATATTTATCACTGAGAGAACAGGTGAATCCTTGCATCCCTTGTCTCTCACAAACAATTCCTACAGATTTGTAACGTCAATGTTCATTTTGTCATTTTCCAATCCCTATCTCGTTTACCACACAATTTCTCTAGTGTTAGACAGATCAATCTGTTGTGTTTAAGGAACTTTATTTATGACACAATATCTACACATTACAACAATTAATTTGACATTGTTACCTGTTTGTATTATCAACGTTTGTAATCCTCTGTCAGATTTATTCTGACCTACACATTACAACACTAATTCTGACAAGTCTTGTTACCCGTCTGTATAATCAAAATTTGTAATCCATTGTCAGATTTATTCTGATCTACACATTACTACACTAATTTTGACAAGTCTTGTTACCTGTTTGTATTATCAACATTTGTGATCCTCTGTCAGATTTATTCTGACCTACACATTACAACACTTATTCTGACAAGTCTTGTTACCCCTCTGTATAATCAAAATTTGTAATCCATTGTCAGATTTATTCTGACCTACACATTACAACACTAATTCTGACAAGTCTTGTTACCTGTTTGTATTATCAACATTTGTGATCCTCTGTCAGATTTATTCTGATCTACACATTACAACACTAATTCTGACAAGTCTTGTTACCTGTTTGTATTATCAACGTTTGTGATCCTCTGTCAGATTTATTCTGACCTACACATTACAACACTAATTCTGACAAGTCTTGTTACCTGTTCGTATTATCAACATTTGTGATCCTCTGTCAGATTTATTCTGACCTACACATTACAACACTAATTCTGACAAGTCTTGTTACCCGTCTGTATAATCAAAATTTGTAATCCATTGTCAGATTTATTCTGATCTACACATTACTACACTTATTCTGACAAATCTTGTTACCCGTTTGTATTATCAACATTTGTGATCCTCTGTAAGATTTATTCTGATACTCACTTTGAAGCCTCTCATTAGCATGGGTGTTACCGTGTCTCTTTCTTTCTCTGACATCTTGTTACTGATGCCAAGTAACATCAACATGTTGTCACAGTCTGTTACTCCCATAGCGTACAAGTCACTCAGCACATTAGCACAAGCGATCTTGCCCTGAAAAAAAAGAGTAAGTGGTACTGTTAGTGAAGTGAATTCCTAGTAGCCTCATTACAAATAGTGAAGCCTGTATATAACCCCCGCCCAAACGGTCATCCTTGAGTTGGTCAGTCCACAGTTGTGGAAATCTAAGAAATGTTAGTTGGAGACAGGTTTCCAAAATTAAGTTTATTTTTGGAATACTTATTGACATAACAGAAAGACAAGTCATTAGTGATTCTTACAACCCACATTTGGGATTCGGAGACGGGTGATAAATCTAAATAAGTAAAATAAAATGGTGCAAAATTAAATATTTTTCAAGTACCTCTTAAAACAAGTTCATGTCACCCATAGAATCACTACATGACACATGGACATAAATTTAAATGAAATATCACCAAAAAAAATGGTAAAACTGACAGAAATATGATAATGATGCTGTTGCAGAAAATACTAACCATCATGTAAGGATCATCTACCAATGGGTAAAAGAAATCAGTTGTCTGCACCAACGAGAGCCCACCATGTCTAAGAGGAGTAACTGATGCATCCATACCAATGCCTACAAAAGATGGAAACATATTATAATACAGTGTACACAAGCTCCATTTCTTGTTGCATTTGTAAAATATAATAAAGACAAAATTTTTCACATATTCACACAGAAATTTCAGATCGATATTTTTTAGTAATGTATTTGCAAATTCATTGGTAGAAGTGCCCCTATGATTTCATTACACTGAGTGAAGTTTTGAGGTTTTCTTTTTTAATGTTCCATAGTTTTTAGGTTTTTATCCTGAGGATAGGCTACTCAAGGACCTAGTTGTTCAACTGTTGGTTAAATTTAACCTAGTAGTGTTCTAGGATTTTCCTGAGAATTGAACTTTACACGGGAAAGTTGACACTAGAAACTCACTTTCCCGCATCCCAAATCAACTTTCCCTGAATTTTTTGTACACTGCCTAGGTTTGAATATAACTCAGACTTGTAGAAATAATGCAACCAAGTCTCAGAGTTAGGAAAAAATTACCAAATTTAATAGATTGTCTAACTAAAGTTTCAATTTAACCTTAATCATGATATTGATTATTAACAATAGTTATTTTTAAGCTTTATTTCAAACCTTGCTTAAATTTAACAGAAGGTTAAATTTAACCTGCTGATGAACAACTGGGCCCAGATTGCTTCAAAATTTCCCTGTGGATCAAATTTCTTTAACTCATTTATACCTCCCTAAATTCTTAACAACAAAGTTCTTCAAAGGTATTTAAAATTGTTAAAAAAACCAAAAAAAAACCCCTTTTGTTTCGATCTGTTTCATATGATTTTGAATGTTTCATTTTAAATAATTCATTTTAGCATTTTTATTTCATAATTTTTTTTTTCTGCTCGGCTATATAATTTTTTATAATTACTATATTTACAAGGAAATGCAAAAAGTATTTCCAAATGATTTTAATTTTCCAAACAAAAATTTATAATAATGAAAGGAATGAGTTTTCACAGAAGACAAAAAGAACTGTGAAAAAAATATTAAAGTGTTAAATATTTTCAAGTGTAACAAAGAAAAATAAAAATAAGAAATTATGCTGTTGTTATTGTTTTTTATCATTTCATTGAATTAATTTTTTTTAAATTTTTTTTGAAAAAAATATTAATTTGTTCAATTCTTTGCTCCTCCTGGACCTAGAAACTAATAGCCACAAAATTTTGTTTACTAGCCAACTAAAGATTATATATATATATATTTTCATAATTTATAAAAATAGGAAATGTTTTAATTGTTTTTCAACTTTCAAAAATATTAGAGAACAGCTAAAATGGCTTAAAATATGAACTCTACATCTTCATTGTATTAAATATTTCCAAAATTTTATTTTGACCCATACACTGTGTTTCTTTCCATCTTTGGGTGTTTTTTCTTTTCTTTTTTTTTCTTCTTTCTTTTATTTATTTGTTTCCTTTTTTACTTGAGTATGCTTTACTATTGGTAAAAATGCATTTCCTTCGCTTGATCAAAAGAAAAAAAAACGCCGAGAACTAAGAAGAATCCACGACAAAAATGTTATCATGCTGTTGGCCTATCTGTAATGTATCGTGATCGTTCATCTTTTTTTCCGACTTTCTGCAAACCGGAATTAGTCGCCGGGTCACGTGTAAACCACGCCGCTCCGGTCTGAGTAAACGCCATTTTCTTGTTTTGAAACCCGTCTGGGTTTCCCATATTTCCCTAAACAAACACCTCCTGGAAATGTGAACTAGTAAAATATCTACATATTACAAATAAATTGCATAATTGGTTACCATATTGTTAATCAGATATCAAAAGAAACGAAAATATCAACGTAAACACAGAGACTAAAGGTCGGAATCGAGATGCGCACGCCGCAAAACTCGATTCCGAAATTCAACAAAATTTACACAAAACGATTTATTACCAATTCTGGGCGCAGCAGCCACATACTGGAAATGCGACTGTTCGACATCCTGGGCATTGCTGTCCTGTCTAAGTCCCTCTAGAAGCTTTTCTAAAGCCTCCTGAGGGACTTTACACCCTCATCCCTTTAGGTCAGCAAATTTCGTGAGTCGAAAACTGGGATCCAACTCATGAGCCGCAGGATCGAACGGACGTCTCAGAGGAATTGCCTCCAGATTATCCATGTGTCAGTCGTCTGTGTAGTCTGAAAATGAAAGAAAAATCATTAATTAGTAATACTATCGATGCAAATTTTTAGTTTACTTGAATTAATGGCTAATAATAGTATTTAAATATCGCCACTTTTACCTTCACAACTTCGACTATGGCGACCTCCCCTCGCTTTTAGCTGAACGCGAATAGCCCGGATAATACTCTTGCCAGATTCAAACGGAATATGACGGAAATGCCCGAAATTAACATTTGGGAGTAATCATTGATTTTGTAAGCCCAACATGACAAAGAAAGTATACGTGTGATGAAATGTTGAAAAGACGTTCAGTTATTACCAAAATTACACAATTAACCGTACTATTTCGTTACAGTCTGAAAAATTGGATACTGCTTTGACTATAGTCACTTCTACGAATCCGGGTTTGGCCTGAAATGGGGTATTGAAAAATAAAAAAAATAAAATAAAAAAAACTCAGCTAGGCCTACAATATTTATATGTTTTTCTAGATAGCCCTCAAGTGCACGTGTGTATTAATAAAATAATAACAAATATTCGTTGATAACCTATACATTCTTTTACTGACCAAAATGAGTTTTTGGCTGGTCAATAAAAATAATTTAGATCAATCAAGTTCACATTGTACGCAAAACCTTGCTTAAAACCATCGGCCAGTAATAAGACCACTCACAATAGATAGGTTTCAATAGCATCAATTTTCTTGGAGTCATTTCCTTTTGTCGGCCATCTTTAGGGTCAATGAAGAATATTTTATGCATAAACCAACAAAATTACCGATCCTATTTCTGCT
>JACSZP010015151.1:16889-32766 GCA_016161895.1 Pinna nobilis | reverse complement strand
GGGGGAAATTGAGAAAAATCAAAATTGATTAGTGATCCTACATGCTACCTCGGGTCTAGCTGTGTGATAGTTTACCCACATTAAGCCATGCAGATACAAGGACACAAGGCTTGTCTTTATCTGCAAATGCTTGTAATGTGTACATGTGTTAACTGAAAATTGTAGATTTATTACAATTGAAGTACACATAAACAGCACATAAGTCTAGAACCTGTACATGTATCCTGAAAGTCCCATATTCTTGTAATTTCAGGATTTCTATACATTGATATAAACCATACACAATCACATATCTATAAATAATATTTGACAATTAAGATAAAATGATGATGATCTTTTAATCTTCTTTAAAAAGTATTTTTGCTTGATTTCCACAATCTAAACTAATTATCTGGACCACAAAGAGGCAAGCCAAGTCTCCTCCATAAGTTGTGCAATTCCATATTTATTATATTTAAAAGTATGATTTTTTAATTTTCCCATTAAATCTGAGCAAAATTTAGAGTCTCTCCCATGAGACTGAAGAATCTTCCCCATGGAAGTTTTTGAATGTTTGCAGGTCTGAAGAAAAGTTAACTGACAAGCTTTGACTTGTGAATTTCACTGATTTTCCAAATGAATGCAAGGGGAATAACTCATACTGTACTTGTCTGGATACATGCGGATAAGAATGCATGTTGATCTAAAAAAAAATCATCCATTTAATGATTCTCTTTGTAGTTTGAATTAATTTGCATAAATAAACATACTTGTGTCCAGTGGTTTGTAGTATAAACAGTATATTTACATTTCAAGTTATTAAATTTGATTGAGCAAGTGAACAATGCTTTTTTTCTTTATACATTTTATTTTACCACTGTATATTGGAACACTGTGATGTATGTATTGTAAATTAATTGTAGTATGGCATTAGATATGCCAAGGATGAAAACAGTCCATGGGGGAGACTAAACTACATTAAAATACTTGCCAAGTATCCCCCATAAATAGGGAGACTCCCTATTTTTATGTAAATTTTTAACAATTTCTTGCAAAAAAAAAATGCATGAAAAACTTCATTGTTCCAGTTAGTTCTTAGTAAAATGTAGTCTCTCCCATAAAGCTGAAAAATGTCCCGCATATAGCAAGGCTGGAAAACTTTAGTTTTTATGAAGGAGATATGCATATTCCCTAAGAAATTATCAGAATTCTACATAACATAATTGAGTCTCCCTGTTTATGGGGCAGACTTGACAAAGGTTTGATAGGCATAGACACTGGGGCTCACTTTTCATAATGATGTAGCAACCTACCACAAAGATGTTTACCTTGAGTCTGCAAAAGTTGAAGATCTGCACTGTGCATGTCTTGATCAGAATTGCCTATTGTAACCTAAATGAAAAATTCCCATGGGGAGACTAAATTTACAAGAATTAATAGAGAAATTTAAGTTGTTTTTTTTTCATTGGAAATTGCCAACTTTTTATATTATTATGATAATAAAATAGCAATATCCCTATTTTAGTGTTTATTTATGGGGGAGTGTTTGCAAGAATTAATAGTGGAACTTTTTTTTAGGTTGCAATTGGCAATTTCAGATGTACCAGAGACGTATGATGCATTTAGCCTATTTTTACATGTGCATTTTATTTGCATATTCAAAATGAAGTGTTGTCAGGGAAGATAGAGAAATTAGCTAATTAATGGTGAAAATAATCATCCTCCAACCCAAACTTTTCGTTTCACCCCCTCCTTTCATAAGCTTTCTACACTTCTGTATAGATATATTTCTGCACAACTACATACACGTATTAATTTTCTAACATTACGTTGTCCTTGACCCTGGTAATATTATTCATTTCTGCACTTTACTGATTTAAATTAATGCGTAAAAAGATCCGCATTTATAAATTCTTCTTAACTGTGAAATCTTCATGTTTTTTATCTTGATTATCTGTTGTTTGACATCTTGGCGCGGACCACTCCATTGATAGCGAATATTGAACATGTGATTTACATGTTTTCCATATATGAGCACTGCAATCTATATATGGCCGTGGCAGCCATATATGGGAACCCCGTACTTCCATACATGGAGCACTGGGTACGAGGCGAAGAAAATTGATATTAATACGCATTCACGTATAATTTGTTAATTTTTTCTTTATCATATCTATATGGATATAAATATGATCAGTTTCTATTCCCGTTGTATAAATGATAGTACTTTAACCGTAAATACATTGATACAGTCTCAAGAACGTGGTACTATTTTCTTTCAGAGCATGTAAGCGAGCTGCGCGGAGGTCGTTTTCCGTTTATGGCGAGTGAAGCAGATTAGGCATCAACAGTGATATACTTCCATTCATGCTGGATACTTCGGAGTCCTCCTACATAGACATAACAGAATAAAGCCGTTTTACGGAAATATTATGAACGGAACACAATCAGTTAATCAACCAGCTTTCCCCACCATCCCCGGGGGAACAGGATTGCAAAAGTTTACTATGGAACAGGTAGATCCCACTGCTTTGGAGGATGATTCAGATTCGGACGGGGATGCAAATGTTACGCCCTTACCGCAGGGTCTTAAGCCCGGGAAGAAAACAAAGGGCCGTGTTAAAATTAAAATGGAATTTATTGAAAATAAATTAAGGAGATACACGACTTTTAGTAAGCGGAAAACTGGCATAATGAAGAAGGTAAGTTAAATTTGTCCTCTATTGTTTACGTTGTCGTTCACGTCCGAATATGGTCATAGCTTACTACTATATATGGTCAGATCCCTTAGATGGCCTTTCACAGCACAGGTGACATTGAAGTTTGTAAACAATAATTCAAAGTCGCTAGTTTCACTCACCAGAGCTTAATTACGCTTTTAATTTTGGTACGGTTTTTTTTGGAAATAAAATGGGGGTTGAATTGAATATGATTAAATTTAGATTTATAGAAATTCATGTTTATTTAGGGAAGCCTTAACTACGGATATTTATGATTTTATTATTATGACACAGAATTGGATTTATTTGTTAGGCTCTTAAAAGTGGAAGAACCTGTCATACAATTTTAATCATGTTTCAGTATTCATCATTTCATGCTATTAAGGGTTGACATTCAAATAATACATGTAATATTATAAATTAACCACAACTTTTTTCATCAGTTTTTTCACTCAAAGGTTCAAAAGAAAGATGAATAGTTGTGATATTTATTTATTTACATGTACATATGTATATATTGATTTTCTTTTTTTATCTTTCTTAAATTAATTATTATCTTTGTGTGTTTTTATTTTTATCATTTTTAATATTTTTTAATTTTTATGCTTTATATCATTTTTCAAATGTAATTTGGATTTTTTTTTTCTCTTTTCAGGCATACGAGTTGTCCACTTTGACAGGCACTCAAGTGATGCTTTTAGTTGCAAGTGAAACTGGACATGTTTACACTTTTGCAACCAGGAAGTTACAACCAATGATCACAAGTGAGAGTGGAAAAGCCCTCATACAGACATGTCTAAATTCTCCGGATCCACCCCCTGGCTCCCATGCACAATTGTCTGTGGATCAGAGAATGAACCCCACTGGATTTGAGGAGACAGAGCTGACTTATGCTGTCAGTGAGGAAGAAAATAAGGTAAAAATTCAAGCTATTCCTTACACAAATTGCTTTTGTAGATCAGTTTTGATTCTTACAATAAGCTATCATAAAAGAAATAAAACTTTTATGTAATTAAAATCTAGTCTTTCCTTGCTGGCTTTATGCTATTTTCACTGTATCAGAAAAAATTATCATGAAAAGATTAGTATTTCCTGCAATATTTATATAGAATGGGTCTAGTCTACCACTACCACTTGCATGTGCATATATGTTATCACAATTGTGTGAAATGGAGAAAGAGCGTTTTCTTGTAAGCGATCCTGGAATTTGTTTAATACATCAGTAAGGAAGTTTGGGAAGTTTTGTGTATGTTTGTCGATTTTGGCTCTACCATCTGTTCCAAATCAAGAACAAGCAAATACCATAAATATCATCAGAGGCATCATCACTGCAGGATATCTACTTCATTTCTGACTTACAAGTAAAAGCATTAAGGCCCCATATAGATAATTCTGCAGTCTTTGTTTAATGTCAGTCTGTAAACACAGTTATACACTGCCATACTTAAAAAGAGCTTCATTCATGCTGGGAGGCCTCTGACAGGAAGGGGAGGGGGTTTGAGGGGTGTTTGATTGTTCTGTAATGGCACTAATATTTATATTACTATTAGGAATACATTTCAGTGTCTGTGAGTTAATTTCATCTATTAAGGTTATTTGTATACATGTATGCCTCTTCTATGTTTTGTTTTTATATTTGGCCATTATCTAAACTCAAATTTGGAAGAATTAGATATAATTTATGATAAGAAGATAATGTAGCATTTTAAATTTTTATGTGTAGGAAATAGAAGTAAAAATGGGGCAGGGGAGAGAAAAGAATTATACATGTAATCAAGACAGATTTGCCAAGTTTTAATATTATCTTGGCTGTAGATTTTCATGTATGTGAAATGAAATTTTTTTTGAGGGGGGATAAATGCTTACACATTACGTGTATATATGGTTTTAATTCAATAATACATTTATCTTTTCACTGTATTTTATTTTTGCCTGTTAACATCATGTTTTTCACTTTTATTATATTTATCTTAACTTTTTTTTTACAACCCAAATTTTTCATTAAGGGTAGTGTGCCACAAAAGAAAATGAAAAATCACAAAACGTTGTTTTGTCCCTTCTTGAAAACTCATCCTTATTTCAACTTTATCATTACATGCGTGTTTTTAAATGCAATTTTGCTATATCCCAGACAAAAAAATAAAAATCTGCATATTTAGATGGAGATCTATATGAATACATAAATAAGATATATAATTTTCTTCACATTGTATGCAACAAGTTACTATACAATCTTTAATCAACACCTCCCTATCTTCCACTGCCTGCCTTAGATCATTATTCTTTCACTTGGTAATTAATCCTTTAATCCAATCAACAGAACACTTTGGTAAATTTCTGACTTATGCTTTCTAGATTATATACATGTACATCACTGCATGTGCCAGCAGTTGTTGTGTTTATTTATAGTCTCCTGCTGAATATTATCTCCATACACCAGTATAGCAGAGTGCCAGAAATGCATTTATACATACACTTAGCCTGACTGCCAAAAGCATCATTCTCCCATAGTGTGTGTGTGTGATATCTTCACTTGGCAGGAACTCTCCAGTATATATGGCATCCAGCTCCATATTTGGTAGCGGGCTTCAAGAAGCGGTGTAACATGAGAGACATTTATCTGGAGGGGTAATTGGATGCTCTCCATGTATGAGGGATGAAAGACATAGCATATGCAGTGCATGTGTCAATTCTGTTTATTTTACAACTAATATGTACAGCTGTTGCTATAAGCACTGCCTTTCTTTGTTCTGTATACATATGGCATAGCAAATGGGGATCACTGCAGGCAGCTTATCTGGAGTCCTGCTGTATACATATGTATACATGAACTTCATAATTATGGTATAGGTATATGTATTTAGGCTTGTAGGAGAAGATAAGTACTTAGATATATATACATGTATGTACACATGTCTATTTCACATATGTACATAGTTTCTATATAAAGTAAGATGTAGCATTCATGTACAGCTAACACCAAACAGATGTTTTATATTCCATTTCTGATGTTTCACCTTAAGATACATGTATCAATTTGAGTGTTTAAGTCCCTGATTTAGATCCAATTTAAGTAACATAAATGAATTTCCTTTTACCTTCTTCAGTAAAACCTAGTAGCAGAAGTTTAAGTCCCTCTTATAAGAAGGGAAATACCATACAAATGTATCTGAATGTACATGTGTGAAAATGAATGTACTCTTCAATAATTAGAATAAAACTCATTGAAGGAACATCTGCTGGTTGGCTTTTATGACAAGTGTAATTAAAGTTACATAAAAGTATAAAATGTACCTGCCACTGCACTTGGGATGTAATGTAGCTTGACTGCTGCAATGATGTAGAAAGCAAAATCTACATGTACATTGAACATTAAACTACTGACACCATGAGAATTGTTGCATTTCATGTACATGTACGGTATGCTGCTGGATTTTCAACTTTGTCAAGTTGTTTTGTGTAGATGCCAAATATAAAGTATTCTGTAATTACAGTGGAACCTTGCTTAGACCACCTTACTTTCAGAACCACCTGATAATAAGGACCATCAAATTTCAGTCTGCCAACCATTATTCTAGGCAGAGCAGAGGTGGCCTAGTGGCTAGCCTATTTGGCATCAAATCGAGAGGTCCGGGGTTTGAGCCGAGGTCACATCATGGTTGGCTGTCCTTGTTTTTCAGATGAGACAGTAAAAACTGAGGTCCATGCTACAATGGGTGTTGGCGTGTTAAAAAACCCTCCCTGCTCTACAGCCATAAGTGCATAGACAAATTTTGTTGCCCTTCACCAACACACAGTGATGTCTCCATATAGGCTAGGTGAAAAATTCTGGAGTGGGATGTTAAACAACAATACGACCAACCAACCAACCACGATTCTAGGCTATTTCAACCTCGCTTAGGAGGCCATCTCACTAATCTTAATAATTATAACCAGTCACATGAGTGGTCTATATACTGAGGTTCTTCTATATTGTTCTTTTTTATGCATTTGTTTTGTATAGTGTCTTTAATCAATGGTACATTTGTACAGTTGTATTTGAACAAAGTACATGTGTGTCATGAACATGGGACTTCAATTCAGATTGATAGATTTTAAGGACCTCAAATGTGTGCATCTCTACATGTATAGTGACTATAGTCACCTGCATTTGCAGAACATGGCAAAGTATAGTACTTAGTGTGCATCTATGTATGCACACATTTATAAATACAATTGTCGTTAATGATTTAAACATACATTATACAGTACATGTAGGAACAGTGGTGGGGCAGACCTTCCCTTTTTATCACAATGATTTTCTGCCAAATTACAGTTATCCTCAAATGTACCTGCAGATCCTATCAATTATACCTGTAATCAAAGGTACATGTATATGTACATTGTATGTAATAAAAAATTTAGACTTAATGGAAGGAATTTAAAAACATTTTCACATTTAATGATACCGGTATTTGGTTTTGGGTCCCCTATTGATTACCATGTAGCTGTCTGGACGTCAGGTACTGACATAGACTGGTAAATGAATTATCTGGGACTTAAATGTGGTTTAAAAAAATCATAATCTTGATATATAGCACAAAACAAAGTATACATTAGATGTAATTTTGATATACAATAAAAATCACTTGAGAAATATAATTTAAAGATTAAGTATGTGTAGGTGTCCTCTTCCTGATATGGGGAAGGATAAGTGTATACTCGTGAATGTATGTGTATATTTACGCGAGTGTATAATGTAAATTACAGTCTGTATTATTAAGTTAATATGCAGATATTTTTTTTTTTTTTGAGAGGTAGGGTATTGTGTATTAAATGCGATGTAGTCTGAAGTTTTTAGTTTGATTTAAAACCCCATTGGAACCATTGACAGGTATACCGGTTCAACCTGACCATTCATTACAGTCACCATTCAATAAAGTTATTCACAGTAAGATAGACAACCATCATGGCTTTAGTAATGTATCAATCTTCATATCCTGAGGTCGAGGGTTCAAGCCCACTCAACAGAAGTTGCTGGCTTTTCCTGTACTTGGTATGAGACAATAAAATCAAGAGATCCTGGGTCAACTCAAAGTAGATGCCAAAATAAAGAATTAAATGCTCCATTGCCCTATGTACAGAATTTAGCCCACTCACTTAAATAGAGATGACTGAATATCAGTGAAGGGCTATTTATTTGGTCTACATGTATGCTTGGCATACATGTACAATGTATGTGGTCTTTGAGATTGAGTAGCTAAGGTTCTTAAGGTCTCCATGGCAGAATGGTTACAGCATTGCACTTTAAACCACTCAGTAACTCGCCTCTTGTCAACATGGTTTCGAACCCTTCTGAAGTCTTAGTTGGTTATGTGAGAAAGTTTGCCAGTTTACATTCACTTGCGTACAGCCAGTGGTTTTTTCTCGGGTAAGCTGCATCACTTGGTAACCAGGTTTTTCCTCCACAAATAAAAACTGGACGCAATCATACTTGTATATATGACTGAAGGGTTGTTGAGTGTGACATATAAACAAAAACAATAGCAAACACAAGTGATAGTTCATACATGTACTGTGAAATGGGATCTCCGTCTTCTATCTCTCATCGTGAGGACAGGAAACACTGAGTCCACAGTGTGGATTTGAACCCACAGCGTTATGATCAGAAGAAGACAAACAAACTCAATCATCCATATTACATCTAGTACAATGCACCTTTTTTATTGACACTGATTAATTTCTGAAGTGGAAATATGACTCATGATCAGCTCAAAAGAGTCACTGATACGTGACTGCTGATAAAAGAATTATATGGGACATGGATATTTAAATGAATAAGAAAAGAGGTTAGTGTACAGTAAATATATGTATATTACGTCAGCATGGTATATCACCCTAATATAGAAATATTCCTTATATGGTGATACAGGTTCTTGAAAGAAGTTCCAACACTTGCTTGAATGATATTTATAAGATCACCTCACATTTAAGACTCCCTGGCACAGTGGAATCAATCTGGAGAGACCGACCTTTCTGTCATGCAAATATGCATGATCTTTCAAGACAGGTGGTCTCCCGTGCAGGGCTCCAAATACACAATAGTCCGCTGGCCCTCATCCGGTAAATATTCCATTAGACCAGTTAATTTCTCATCTGAACTGGCCCTGTTGTCCAGTAGCAATTCAGAAAAGCAAATGCTTATCTGCATGCTTGTATTACCCGTTTCTCTATTTAGCAGTAAAGGTACCACCGCATCATCTAGATCTAATCAATTTTTTTCCAAATTAAAATGGTGAAGACGAAGGCTTGTTAAAGTTCTTTTTAGTGTTCCCTTTTTTTTTTTTTGGTGGGGCTAGCAGAAATTTTAAATAACTGGCCCTTTGGGTCACCAAGGGAAAATGACTTATTTCAAGCCCTGCTCCCATGAGAGGTTTTATTCATAAGATTTCTGAAAAAGACTTCTCTGATACATGTAAGTAGTGTCCCATATTAAGACAGGTGCCATACACAATGTAGTCTCTCCAGACAGCTAGGTTCTACTGTATTTTAAAATTTTGACTGCTTTTGAATTGATTTATTTAGGGTGTTGGTCTCTTAGGGGGTCACAATCAAATAGCCACTGTAATAGCCAAGTAATTGTTGTGAACATAAAATTACAAATTTATTGATAAAACATGTGTACCATAACTCTGAAGACTCCCAAATTTCATGATTTGAAGTAGCAGAATCAAGGTGTTAATTCATGTGATTTAAACAAATTTATGAAAAATTACATTTTTGCAAATATCTGTCCCACTTTTAACAATATTTTATGAAAGTACTATTTATACAATACATAAATATACATGTACAGTTTTTTCATTTATTACATTTATTTATTTTTGTTGGCACTTCTCCACTCCTGGTTGAGATACATGTGACATCTACCATGCAAATTTTGAATAAAAATTCCCTAGAATTATCTCATATAAATTGAAGCTGTGCAGTTGGAGATGTTCTTTAAGCAGTCTAAATTGTCAAAACATGCACACTGTATGTATACACATGTACCCTGTATCATGTATGCATACAATGCATCTCTATGAAATCTGCATAAAAGTCTCTCTGATTCATTTACATCAGGAGCAGCCAGAACAGAAATTACATACATCTGGTATACACAATATATGTATGCACATATAAAATCACATTAGGAAGATTTCCCCTTACGTTAAGTGGCATATTTGTACTGTGTTTTACCATGGAGATGAAGTCCCAGATAAGACACTTCCCTGATTGCCAAAATAACAAGTACCACGCTGTTTTTGCTATATCTTGCTGAAACTGTATATAAACTGCAGAATTTCTAAGTATAAACATGGTGCCATGGTGATTCATCCTTAACAGAATATCATCTACTTGTATGTTCTTATAGTAAGCTGTATGTGGGGCCCACCGCAGTATCACGATTTGTACATTATGTAGATGTAATGTTATATACATGTGCATATAGATGCATGTATGTACATTTGTACATGTATGTATGTAGGGATGGTGGGATTATCTTCCACTTTTCTTTACCATACTTTAATTGTTTTGCATCTTTCGATCTAAATGTGTGTGTTATATATGTTACCACATGTACTATACCTATAGATCTAGTTGACTTTCTCTGAAGTCTTGTTTTTGTGTGAGACATAAGAAAAATTATCCAATGCTTTACAGAAACTTGAAGGTTTTTGACTGTTTATCAATTTTCTGTCACTATATTAAAATATTAGCTCTAAAAGGAAATTCTTTTGATTTGTTCACTTTTTGCCAATTTGGTAAGCTTCTTCCAAAACCGTACATCTGAATCAATTTGTGTAATTTACCCAATGCACACAATACCAAATGGTCAAAGACAAGAGATGAATAATTGTTCTTTCATGACTCAAGTAAATTACTTAAACATGTAGTTACAAAGTCATGTCCAACACAATTTTACAAATTTGTATGCACTAGGCCTACCGGTACATTTTCTACTTTTTTAAACCATCATATCAATCATATTGCTACATGTATTATACAAATGTATATGCACTATGTGTTTAACTAAAGTTATCCTGTTAAATTAACTCACACAAGAAAATTTGATATCTACCCGTAGCATTTTATTTAGTGAAAACACTTTTTTTTTTGGTCAAATCTGGGCCCTCCGATGATTAGGATATTTAGTTAATACATGTACTAGAGACTAAGCCTTCAAATCAATGTTAAAGCCCCCAAATCCAATTGTCATCTACACACATATCCTGGTACATGTATATGATTAATCAATTGTATGTGCAGAAAAAAAGATGCTTACATCGTGTTTTAAAGTTTGGAATTGTGAATGGCAGAGCTTGACATCCACATTTGGTATTTACATGTACATGTGGATTATTCCCAGGCTATTGGCACCATAAAACTCAATATTTTACTGAAGTCTTAGAATTTTCTCAACTCCAGCAATCCGGTCAATCAGAATTTAGGATTAGCTGATGTTGAGAAAATTCTCAGACTTAAGTAAATGTTTTAAGTTTTACATGTTCATGCAGCCTAGTATCATACTGAGTAAAAAAAAAAATAATACATGTATATAACCAATGGAATAACATCTCTTGACTTGAACAACAGTGCCAAAAGCATTCAAAACAAATAAAAATATACCATAACTTTCATTATTTTCATTTCTTTTCAGTTGGACACAATTAAGCCTGTATTTGCTGTTGCTGGAATGGGGAGCATACCTACATCTGAACCAGGCTTTGTACAGAGTCACTCCCCCGTAAGCAGCATACAACCGTCGGCCACAAACCCAGTGTCCAGTGCCCTGTCTCAGTCTATCAACCAATCCCTGACATCTTCACAATTGACCACATTAGTGCCATCTCAGCTGTCCAGTGCCAGCATCACATCAGCATCAGCATCATCTAATAACAAAAGTACAAATAATATGTCCAATATGTCCTTACAGATACCAAATCTACCACCAGGAGCAGTTATTGTTCCTCAGGGTATGTAGCAACACATTTCTTCTACTCTGTGTAGACCTTTCTTTTGTAATTTGTTTGTAGATTCTAGTAAAGTGAAACTTGTCTTCAGGAACTAAGAGATGTTGTCGCTCCATGATGAACATGGTCTGCCCCCTGATTTTGAGGTTGTGGGTTGGAATCTACATGGCGGAGGTTGCTGGGTTTTTCCTGTCCTTCAGACGAGACAGTGAAAACTGATGTCCTTTGTCACAGTTGGTGTGGGCTTGTTTAAGAACCCTCACAACTCAATGGCCATAATTGCCTTGCACAAACCATCTTTGCCACCCTTCTCAAGCATTGGTGATGTTTTCATGCAAGTGAAAGGTTATTAAGTGGGATGATAAACAACACTGCAACCACTTGAGAGACTACCTTTCATGAGAGACAGCCAGACTTGAAAAAGTCACTTGGAGTGTAGAGAATTTTTTTTCAACAATTCTGTTAGAAAAAAGTGCCTTGAGAGACCACCTTAAATAGTCTTTAGGTGAACTAGCAAACTTTCTCACATATAGTTAGAAATGACCAAATCTTAATTTTGTCTAGGGATAACAGCTGTGTAGTTTGCTTTAATACCACTTGGTGAAGTCCCCATATACATTATAGACCTTATGGAGTGAAATAGATACAAGTACTGTACATTTCATAGATACATTGTATAGAAAAACATGTATGCCAATTATGCATTGATCATTTGAGATTCTTCCATATTCATAACAACATAAGCAAAATTAATGTTCTCTCAGATGTGAGAGCTATTTTTAAGTGATCTCTTTATCAACAGCATAACACCATGCTATTTTCATTTTTAATGCACAGAACAATTATGATTAAAATGTCTGTTAATAGATAACATGTCTACGTCCTCACATACAGATCAAAATAAAATCATAGTCATATAAATGTTGCATTTGTAAATCTATGTCAGCAAAACACTTCACAATAGTGCAGTTTCCCTTACTTTGTTGCTATAAGTACATGTACCTCTGACACGCCTACACAAGACTTTGAGGTCTTGTAATGCTACATCTTAGTTTTTGTATGCTCTTTTGTTGTAATATAAATGTGAACAAATGATAATACACCATCAGATTTGATTTCTCCTACATAACTGAATAAGTAGCCATTTCTATCATAAACAGATTGGCTCTACGTCAATGTGTGTTAACTACATGTAGTCATTATATAGAGCATCATATGAAAAGATATCTTATAAGCTAACTTGAAGGGCTGCGGTGGCTCAGTGGCTAGCATGTTCACCTTCTGATTGTGAGGTCGTGGGTTCAAATCTATGTCACACTTTGGTCGGCTTTCCCTGTCCTTTGGATGACACGGTAAAAACCAAGGTCCCCTGTCACAGTAGGTGTTGTTATACAAGTGCCAAAATTAAGTGCTGAATGGCCACAAATGTCAAACTAGGCTAAATTTGTCAACCATTACTGACATTGATTATATGTCAATAAAAGTGAAAGATTCTTGAGTTAATTTGATGCTAATCAACAAACAACTAGCATACTAACTAATCTTTTACTTTTACTAAATTAGTACACATGTACATAGGCCTATATAATGGCTGACAACATTTGATACAAAGACCTGTCATACTCTGAACTTTGAATGCCTGTCTGATGTCTGAACCACAGACCCTAGATCATGTGTCAAAGACACTTCTGACAGAGGCCAAAGTTTGTTTTTTGTTGTTGTCGGCATCAAAATTATAAAGTTTTACTAAACACTGTCAGCAGAAATATGTAATCAGTACAGACCTAAGTTGTACTGGTATTCTATGTCATTCTTACATTACTGCAGATGTACTGTGGTAGCATCAGCTTGATTCAGGTTTCAGAATTTTGACAAATCACTTGAAACTTTGAAAAAAGATGATTTGGTCAGATAAGAAAAGGATGTTGTGAGATTCATCGGTAGACTGGTATTTTGATTACCTCCCTCCATTGGAAAAAAATATTTTTAAGAAAGACTGTTCTCCCTAGACCCTTTTATCATGCATATGTAGGTACCACCCGTACCGAATTTTCTACAGCATCCTATTTCACTTACCCACTGCAATAGCTGCATTACTCGTCTCTATAGATGGATTCAAAAACAAAATATGAACAGGAAGTTTTACATTGAATCTCTGGCCAAAGTGTAGTTAGAGCTTAAATACATTCATATGGCATATTTAAATTGGTCTTTATTCTTTTCATTCCTTTTCTTTCACCTGGATGGGGCATATGAACTTAGCAAGTTTCTCAATTGAGTCGCTCCTCCCCCCTCAGACTAGTGTTTCTGAAGTCTAAATACATACCCTGGAGAACACTGCAATGAGTACAGCTGGTATATATTTGATCATGCCTTTTTGTATTTATAGGTACACCTCTGATACCAATACAACAGAATGGACAGCAGATAGCACAACAGAATACATCTCAACAGACATTATACAGACTCCAAAATTCTAACCAGATAGTCTCATTTTCCAGTAAGTTGTATTACAAAGTCACATTTTTCAGAAATTAGTGCCATATTGTACATACAAGTATTTAGTAGTCATATTTAAATGAGTATCACTTTAAATGGTGCTTACAGAATCCAAATTGTCAGTTCATAGCCAGCAATCCAATGCCTGTCTCTCCAAAGTTTTCAAAATTGTTCTGCTGTTTATGCAGATATTGCACTGGTTTTGTGTGTATGTGTATATCAGTGAGTTACAGAAATTGATTTAAGTTCCTTTCCAGCTCACTTATTGAGAACAGAATCATCGCACTTGGACTTATGCTAGGGGGACTTGTAATGCTTAGGAATCAAACACTTGTTATACCTGCAATGGAGAGTTGTTGGATGAATGGAAGTCATAGGCACTTTCAGTTGCTTTACACAATAATTGTCATAAATTATTGTTTCAGCATCTGGTACAAATGGCTTACAACAGCAGCAGTTGACTGGGACATCAACAGATGGGGCAGCTGTGTCTGCTGCCCTAACAAATGTTACAACGGCCTTGAATCAGGTGTCCTCAGGTACGACAATTTCTGCATCATCAAATATACAGTGATGTAGTTCAACAGCATCTTATCACATAAAGTATACAAGGTTGTCAATATTGTGTCTATGAAGTGTTTCTTGTATTACTAATATTTGTTTCATCCTAGTGCCTCTCATTAAACCGTTGACAAAAAAAACCTAAAATTGTTGAAAAATTATAAAAGATCTTATGGATTTTAATGGCAAAGAATTCATCAGATGAGACAGTAATAACTGAGGTCCCATGTCACAGTAGGTGTTGGCATGTTAAAGAACCCTCATTGCTCAATTGTCATAAGTGCCCAGCATAGGCTAACTTTGAAGCCCTTTACCCGCATTTGTGATGTGGAAGTGGGAGGTTATACAATAACAATGATATCATAGAGTCTCTGTTCCTGATCTTCTTTTTTTTNNAAATTGTGAGACAATAAGTGGATGTCATTTATGGTAAATATCTTTTATGAATTATGATTTAGTATAATTTAGTTTAATATCTTCATCTGACATTAATTCAAACTTTTAAAAGTGTAGAGTTTAACTTTAATGTTATTTTGTGTTGTCACGGTAAGTTCTGCCACTTATCCACTGGTATACTTTATTAGTGAATTGTTTTATTGATTTTTCCACTAGGAGGTACACAAGCGGGGACACCAGCAATGACTCCAGGTGTGGTGATGTATCAGACTCCCCAGGGCATTGTGTATGCCCCAACAACGGCCACATTACAAGATAGGTCCATATTCAACTTCCAGCAGCCTGCCACAGCATTATCCCTACCCCAGACAGAAGGAGGGCAACAGATAATCACTATACCCGTACCTGTATCTTTGACAGGTTCTCCTCAAGTAAGCCATGTTTAATTTGTTGCTTTGGACAGGTTCAATAATATTCTTAACATTGACCCTGATACATTCAGAAATTAAGGAAATGGACGTAAAGTTTGGTCAGTATCAGCGTGTAGATTCGTAGGGCCAACATGTCCTAGTGGCTTGCATGTTTTGCCCTCTGATTGTGATGGTGTGGGTTTGTATCTGAGCCAATTGCAGTCTTTTAGATGAGACATTAAAAACCAAGGTCCTGTGTCACAAAACCCTCCCTGCTCTGCGGCCATCAGTGCCAAGCATAGGCAAAATGTATCGT
>JACSZP010015146.1:0-11825 GCA_016161895.1 Pinna nobilis | reverse complement strand
AAATGCTGCCACGGGGGGGGTATAAGTCCCGTTAGGACAGCTCTAGTTATAATTAATTGCTTTAATTTGACGATATGAAGCAGATGATATAGGGAGAGTACAAAAACCTGTAAGTACATGTATTAACCTTAGTTAATTGAAGTGCCCCATATTGGTACACTTATGGACCGATTTTATTTTCATTCACAAGTAGTAACCTTTAAAAAAAAGAAACAAAGTCCTACATAATCATACAAAATTCATGCTTTTTCTTCTGAACATGGAAGTATTCCATACTTCCTGGAATACTACAATAATGCAACAGTAACCATAATTGAAAATCCAACAGATTCCAAAATATTTGATTTTTACTGAAATTTTGAATTTTAAAAATTCTGTGACCTTGACTTTTGAACCCATGACCTTGAAAATTAATAGGATTGCAGAACTCATTGCTCTCTACAGTTATGCAACAGTGACCATACATCAAAAATACAACAGTTTCTGAGATATTTTTGATTTTTCAAACAAATTACATAAAACAATACCCCATGACATTGAAATGCCCCCTATTGGCACATTTATAGACCAATTTTATTTTCATTTGCAAACTTTGTAGATATTGACTTAACAATAAAGTAACTTAATTTGAAAAAAAACCCCATGATTTATGGTTTATGAGAAGATGTACCCAATTTTATCACTTTTGTGGCCCCTAAGGGAGTTGGCCCCTTTTACTTCACAAGCTTTATGTGGCTTCACACGAGGTTACTTTCTACCAAGTTTGGTTGAAATCTGACTGGGTGTTCTTGTGAAGAAGTTGAAAATGTGAAAAGTTAACAACGGACGATGCATGACGACAGACACCACACGATCGCAATTTGTCACCATGAGCCTTCGGCTCAGGTGACCTAAAAATGCAATGACCATTCCCAGGATATTTTTGTAAATTTCTCTAGTGTCATTGGGTAAAACAGCAGTAGCAAACATGAGAAAGATGTAAAAGCCATGGAGCTGCCGTGATGCAGTGGGTAGCACGTTAGCTTTCTGATCGTGATGTCCAAATGTAGATTCAAATCTGTGCCGCTGCAGTTGGCCGTCCCACCGGCACGTCCTTCAGGTGAGGCAGTTCAAACTCATCCTCGTGTCACAGTAGGTGCCCATACACAGGCGCGTCGGAAGCATTTTAAGATTGGGGCGGCAAAATGAGCGGGGGAGGTTGGGAGGGGGTGTCCCCCTGTCGATAAAAAAAAATGTAATTTTAAACTTTAATATATGCAAAATTATGCCTCTAAAATTGAATGATCGTCAATAATATCAATGATGTAATCACCAACTTGTTTATTATCCAGTCAACTTTGAGATAAATGAAGAATGAAAACAAACAACTTTGAATTATGATACAGTTTACATAAGTGCATGTAGTCTAACTGCACGAATGATCTATTCACTTATCAGAGACATGACAGTTTTCATGCTTGTCATACCCCATGACATTGAAATGTCCAGATTTGTCAACCTTGCAAAATTTCCATGGGCCCGGAGATTTTTCATTATCATGGGGGAGACTCTATTTATATATTTCACAACGAATTGATAAAAAAAAAAGTTTTCTACGGGGAAGATATGCTTTTTTCTTAGGAAATTATCAAAATTTTACATAAAAAATAGGGAGTCTCCTGATTTACGGGGGAGACTCGGTAAGTATGCTGATCCACTGACTAAAGATTGCTGTTCAAGTTTGGTGCTGCCCCAGATACGCAGATCGCTGTTTTAGTTTTTATCCCAAAGAACACAGATCGCCGTTTTAGTTGCCATCTCGTTTTAGTTGCCACCCCAAAGAACACAGGTTGCCGTTTTAATTGCCGCCCCCAAAAACACAGATCGCCGTTTTAGTTGCCACCCAAAGAACACTAGTTGCCGTTTTAGTTGCAACCCCAAAGAACACAGATCGCCATTTTATTTGCCACCCCAAAGAACACAGGTCGCTGTTTTAGTTGCCGCCCTGAAGAAGGCAGATCGCCGTTATGATTTGTTTCTTGTCAAAATATTGGGGCGGCAATGCCGCCCCTGCTCCGACGCCCTTGATACATTAAAACTGAGCATAAGCAAATTTGAAATATTTTCAATGAAGCGTAAAACAACAATTCAACCATTGGCATTGAATATTAGGATACTAAAACTGAGGTCTGTATCACAGATGTCAAGACATTGAAAGACCCCTCATTTCTCAATAGCCATAAGTACCATACATAGGTGTAAGCACGTTAAAGAGCTCTCAATCCCTGCTGGATGGTCATACATGCCTAGCATAGGTCAAACTCCCCGTCATGGCATATGACATCTCCATATCAGTGAATGATTCTCCAGTGGGATGTTAAGAAACAATACAAACAACCATCATTCTTAACAAAAATCAGAGATCTTTAGATTTTATTTTTCTGGCGATGCCGAGATCCAGTAATTCAAGATCAACTACAAATTCTCCACAGTTCCTGGAAGATTCAAATACAAAGAAATCAAATACTTTGTAAATTCTTTTATTTCTTAGTCTAAAATAAACTCTTGAAACACAACTATCACATAATTCTGTATCAAATAAATGACAGTATTTTGCTGGCAAATCTTACATAAGATGTAGACATGAGAATTAAAGTATCAGTACACATGATTACCTGCTGTTTTATACATACATTTATGTTACAATGTCAGTCACACTGACTAGTTGCAATGCTACCATCAATCGTATTTATTTCACTCAAGATTGTCTTACTCGGTGGAACCTCCAATAAAAACATTATATAAATATTACATTCATGAGAGGGTGAAAATATGCAATATCACCCTCTTATGAATGTAATATTTATTTTATTATACCGAGTGTCATATTTGTAACTTTATTTTCCATTAGGCCCCTATGTCAATTACACTATTGTTTACTCGACATTTATCTGGAACAAATATAGTTTGCATATATGAGCGCGTTGATGGACTGCGTCATTGCCACATGCCTGATGACGTATGCAATGCGCAAATGAACGTCGGCGCATGTGACATTTTTTGGAATATCACCCTGGCTTCTTTATCTTTATAGAACGAGCGGTTGACATTCAAAATTGTCACATGGCTCTGAACCAATCAAATTGTAGGATTCTAACAGAAGGTATAATAATGTCACTTATCCCATTAAACATCATCACATTTTCACTCTCAATGTTACTTTAGAGACCACCTCCAATCAAACACCATCAAATTTCGGTCTCTTTATCATTTAGGAGACCACCTCACATTAAACACCATCACATTTAAATCTCAATATCACCTAAGAGACAAAATTCCTTTCTCTGTTATATAACATATTATATAAAGTGGAAACAAACATACTGATAATTGCATATGATAAATATGTATGATGTGATAAGAAATAAACAAGTAACAACAGTTTACATATCATATAGTGTACGGCATAACAATAGAACTTCTTCACTCATACACCCCTAAAGACATGTTTGGATTTGCCAAATTCATTGATTTATTGAAGAGTCTTTTATTTTCAAGGGATTCTAAAATAAATTGACTGATGTCCAATAAAAATGAGGACAAAATTTGGTAAAGTAAACAAAGGTTTCACACTAGCAACTTTTGGATAAGCATTTGTCTGATTGGACAAGTGAAAAAATTGCTTACTGTTGACCCCTAGATATCCCCTTGTATATGTAGGCACCATAATTTTGTGATCAGTCCTAAATTACATTTTGCTCAAACTTGGAGGTTCAAGGTATGCACAAAATTGTTGGTATCTCTATGTCCAAGGTTTCTCTAATAAAAACCCTATATAAGACAACATGGATAGGAGTAGAACTAGGGATGTCAGAAAAATTGTAACCAGGTCAATAGTTTGTGTTCCACACTGCTTTTGTAACCAGGTCAACATTTTGTTTTCGGTGCTCGAGCAGAAAAAAAACCCCAGTATAGAGTCAAACTTTTGTTTCGCACAAAGAAAGCTTCACTGATTTAACGCTGATCTTTCTTCAGTTAGAAATCATGATGGCAAATTTCTGTCTATAGACTTATGCTTTTGCTTACAATCATATTTCCAAAATTTTCATCTGAAGATTTACAATCAAAGTGTAAAAGTGATGTAAAGACCAAAAGGTCAGGGGTCTGAATTCCATCTGTAACAAGTTCACATCCTCAGGATGAGACAGAAAAAACAAATCCCATGTCATAATAAATGTTAATGATACAGATCCTTCCCTGCCTCATGGTTGCCAGTGTCAAGCATCTGCGAACATTTTACGCACATCATTGACATTCAGTGATGTTCCTACACAGGTGAAATACTTTAAACTGGTACTGGTAAATTAAATAACACTTAAACAAAACATCAATCTGGAGTGTCCAAAGCTTATCACCAAATTATGTATGATGTAATTTGTAAGTTACTCTTTTGTCCCATCATCTCTTACTAGAGATTTACACATGTAACAATGTCTTAACTGAATCAAGATTCTGAGAATATGCAAGATATGAGTTACAAATAAATTATTACATGATATGACAGGCAAGAATTTGAATGGCTATGCTGAAAATAACATCACATAAGTTTATGTTTACACATTCTCCATTCAGTTGTGCCATGTGATAATCAATTTCACAGATTCCATGACATCACAACAGCTGATCAGCTGTATCTTTCTCTACTGATGTCATTTACCAATTTGCGTAATACATGTTCTGTACATTTCCATTAGTTAGAAATAAGTAATAGGTACACGATATACAATGACTTACTCCAACAAAGTACTAGTATCTCCTATCTAGTTAGACCTGTCCTTTGATTTCAGTTAAAAATCACACATTGCTCACTTTTCTTATATGGATAGCAATGTCACTTGAATACCAGGGAAGCTGTGGGTTGCATTCTCACTGGGTTGCTGGGGAAGCAATGGTTTCATTCTCACTGGATTGCTGGAGAAGCAAGGGTTTCTTTCTCACTAGGCTGCTGGAGAAACAATGGTTACTTTCTCATTAGGTTGCTGGAGAAGCAATGGTTGCATTCTCACTGAATTGCCTTAAGCTCTATTGATTGCACCTTCGATCGCCTAGATCGCCAGGGAATCTATAGTTGAAAGCTTCAATGAGCTGCTATGTGATTGCCTTAAATTCACTACATTCAAGTGAGTTTCCCTCATTCACTCTATAATTTCTACTGGATATCCTTCAGACACACACACAACAAATCACAGGGTAGTGTAAACTTGATTTGCTTTGCCCAGCCATATTCATTTAAATTGCACCAGTATACTGAGAACGGCAAGAAAATCTGTGTCATACTAAGTCCAAACCTCTTCTCAATGAAGATAAGCTATGAAGTTAATTGGCTTGCTTTGTTTGATGGAGGGTGATTCCCACACAGAAACTGTTCCATCTGAGGAGGACATATATAATCTCTTGGAGTCCTGAGCAAATGCCAAACTGTAAAATAAGAATATCATCTTAATGCCAAACTGTAAAATAAGAATATAATCTTAATGCCAAACTGTAAAATAAGAATATCATCTTAATGCCAAACTGTAAAATAAGAATATAATCTTAGTGCCTAACTGTAAAATAAGAATATAATCTTAGTGCCAAACTGTAAAATAAGAATATCATCTTAATGCCAAACTGTAAAATAAGAATATAATCTTAGTGCCTAACTGTAAAATAAGAATATCATCTTAATGCCAAACTGTAAAATAAGAATATCATCTTAATGCCTGTAAAATAAGGTGCTAGGAGTATGGTATGATAACTCCATCCCAGCAAGCTAATGAAATGTGTTTGTAAAGGATGAATGTGCCGTAAATTGCATAGTAATTCTGGGACTATTACATGTAATAGTAGAAATAAGGTTAAAGATGGGATTCTATGGCAAACAAATATTGGTATGTTCTTACTACAGTAAAACACAAATCAAATATAAAGGTCTTATCTTTAAAAGTCAAAAGTTATGGTCCACATTAATGTTTTTGGAAAGTAGCTAGGTTAAAAACCAAAGTCATAGTCAAATCAAGGTCGAAATTTTGAGGTCAACATAGAAAGGTCTTGTCATAAGAAACACATGTGAGAAATATGAAAGCCATATCAATTATATTTCAGCGTTTTGATCAATGTTAAAGTTTTCACCATAGACAGACATACAGACAGAACAAACAAACTTTAAACTTTTCAATCTTTGATTGCATAGCATCACATAAATTTATGACTGAACCTAATTTCAATGAAGCCTTTTGAGTTTAGTCTAGACATTTTTATCCTGACGAACCACCAGGTTGGTTGGTTGTATTATTGTTTAATGTCCCACTCAAGAAATTTTCACGTACAGTCTAACCTGCCTTAGCGACCCACTGAATTAAAGGAAAACCTGTCTTATGTGACCGAAATATGTGGTTCCCAAAATAGTTTTTTCCTATATAAATAACCTGAATTCAGAGACCCCTGTCATATGTGACCCTTTTTGCTCCTTCCCTTGGATGGTCACTTAAAACAGGTTTGACTGTATATGAAGACATCACCATGTGCCAGTGAAGGATGACAAATTTTGTCTATGTCTAATGGCTGCAGACCAGGGAGGGTTCTTTATCATACTGATTCAAGTCACACTGCAGTTTTTACTATCTCATCAGGAAGACAGTTACAGCCAACTGCAGTGTGACTTGAATTTGAACCCACAACCTCAGGATCAGATGGCAAACACACTAACCATTAAGCCAGGGTTGCATGGATAAACTACCAGAATGATACATACCTTATAACAGGCTTGTGCATGAGGTTCTCACAGTGTAAGTCACGTAATGGCATCAAATCCCATCCGCTCCAAAGTCTGAAAAAGGTAGCATAACTTCTGTAAGACAATGTGTGTGATGTGGTACTAGAATGGAAAAATGCTCCAAAATATACGTCAATAGAAAAGGTATGACAATAATTATTTAATTGACAAGAGGATACCACTTCAACTCAAGCAGGATTGAATACAAAAATAAAATCATTTGATTTTTTTGTCATGAATTTACCCCAATGTATGTAATATTACTAAACTCATGTTCAAAACACAAGATAAGTCACATAAGTTCTCTCATCTGAGAAATTGCTCAGATCGAAAAGTTCAAAATCAAGTTTTACAGGTTCATCAGCTGTTCTACCTACCTGATGATGCCATTATCCAATCCCCCTGCCACGATATTGACAGACTCCCCCTCCGGGGCAGTAGAGAATGCTAGACAATTGATAGAGGTTTCAATGCAGATATTTTCTGCTATCAATTTAGCATTAATGGAGTGTAGCTGCAGTCGACTTCCCGGACCTTCAGTACTAACTGTGGCAATGTCCCCCAGGGTACTGCTGATGGCGACGACCTTGACCCCTGACTTGTGGCTGACTATTGATCTTACGTAACAAAGTCTGTAATGAAGGAAAATCCAGGATATACCACACTTATCACAAAAGATGCAAACCAACTACATTTTTGTATTTAGTAATTTCTTTATGAATGCTGCACCAAATCTTGCAGTTTTTATTGCTTGAGAATATATATTATCTATCCAGGGTTCCAGCAAAGTTTGAACCTGCACCTTCTACGTTCTATCAATATTGGATATACTGGTCCTGCACAAATATAATTGGGTATCAAGTGGTACATCAGTTAGTTCAACTTGACTAGGGACATATATGTCAGATTCACAACACTATACTGGATATCGAGGCAAGGTTTAAGTTCAAGAACTTTCACTACTCAATGGCCCGAGATTTCAAGCAATAGAAAAAAAAAATGAAACTTTATAAGCACTCGGTGATGTCTCCATATGAATTGAAGATTTTTCTTAAATAAATTAGACAATAATTCAACAAAAATGATAATGACCAAAATTCTGGCCTCAAACTCAATGCAGCAGACTTACCTGTTGAGATCCCATATTATACATGTACCATCTTCACTTCCACTGACGATAATACTGAACTGCTTACACACTACCAAAGAGTTGATTCTGCCACTGTGACCAAACAACATTCTTTTTCTGCCTTTTATTTGTACATGACTCTCCTGAAATAAAGATTATAATGTATGAAATTTTTTAGTTTCTATATCACATGTTTACTTTTACACACTGCAAAGGAATTTTTTCCTCCTAAAATATCAATGTCAAATTCAAATACTATCTAACCTACATTAGTGACCAATGGAATTCTTGTAAGAAATGATTATATTAAGAGCAAGAACTGTAATTATACAGTCAAATGGACAGATGAATGTGCAAAAAGACAAATGATCAGTCAGTCAGACAGATGACCAGGCCAAACAAGGAATCAGTCTAACAGATGACAGACAGTCAAACAGAAAACACTTCGTCCAGGTATGAATATATTTCACAATGTATTTTGACCTAATGATATGTGAAATATGAAAAGGTCAAGGTAACGAACAGTGATCGATCTCATAATTCCTGTAAGGAATGCAAAATAAGGAGTTGGGCAAACATGGACCCCGGATACACCAGAGGTGGGATCAGGTGCCTAGGACGCATAAGCATCCCCTGTTGACCAGTCACACCTGTCGTGAGCCCTATATCTTGATCAGGTAAACAGCTCCCTAACGTGTGGTTTCGTGTACTTACTTTCGCTTGGTTATACACAGTCTGGTATATTGTAATAACTCCATCTGTTCCCCCTACAAACAGCAGGCGACAGTTAGGCACTGATGCACAGCAGGTAATCTGTAGAACAAAAGAAAATTCATATCAGATATAGAAACATCAACTTAATAACAACAATAACTTAATTACAATAACCGTTCAACTTTATTACAATAATCATTCAACATGCAATTCTAAGAATGATTTACTAATTAAGTTTTATAAAATTAAAGTTCATTGGAAATGTCCCGAAGAGCCATTGGAAGGCTTCAAATATTAGTCTATTTTTGTACTCAGGGGCACAAAGTATTTAGACACCCTTGACCTACAAACACTTACTGAGTCAGGGGACCTAGATTTTATACTGTCTCATCTGAAGGACAGGTAAAATGTGTCATGTCCAAAACTGAAGCTAGAATAATCAGCACACTGATCAAGGGTAATCATACTACATAGAGAAAAGTAAATCTCTCTGCTGATAGGAAAAGATTCATATCATTACTATCAAAATGAGAAGTTTTTCATGGACTTGATCTCCTGCATTGTGTTTCTCTTACTTTTTCATAAGAACTATGACTGAGGAAGTTGATGACAGGTTTATCCCTTTGGTTGTTGATTCGCAGTATTCCGTCCGGCTGCTTCCAGTCCAATATGGCCGCCCATATCACATCGGTATTGTTATGTAATGTTGCCACTGAAATAAAAGTCAAGTTTGCATATGGAATATTGGGATTTTCAATTGTGTCTCCCCATAATCTATAGGTCTGAATAGCATTCAATGTTAACAAAATCCACAGAATGATGAATACATTTTCTAGGAAAACCCTCTGCTGCATGTATAGACCCTTTAACAGCAACTTTGGTCATGTGATTTTGGTTTGTTAAATATTACAGATACCAGCCAAGACATGAACATTGTTCTAGTAACTGATTGTGTCTTGACATGATTTTCCAGGAATCTGTACCATTTTGCCAACCAAAGTTACAGAATCACAGTGAAAGGGTCTATTTCTTCAACAAGATTTCCATAGCTTGTCATATTTTTCTAGTTTATCTAATGAATTACCTTAATAGTAAAATAATTATTAAAGAAATTAAACTGAAAAACTTCCTTACTTTATCAGCCTAGGTTCCAGTAAGGATCCTGCACCACTGACAAAACATCAGAAACAAATTATTTAAAGCAAGATGATCTGATATTTAGTTGTAGTAACAGATTTAAAACAATTTTGCATCACTTGACAAGGGAGACACATTAAAATGTAAAGAAAATACTGACCCTCACCTTAACATGTAAAATAACCAAAGTTAAGACCTTTGTATGAAAGTCATGGAAAAACAAGATTAGATTTACCTCTCTGTTTGCTGTGCATAGTAAGAAAACAACTGTCTTCTCCTATTCCAAACACATCACCTCCAGTGGGAAGCGGTATCAATGATGCCACTACAGCATCATAAAGTTGTTGCCACACAATCTCGGGTGGCTTTAGGTCCAGTGAACCAACATATATACCCCAGCGCAAATTTGACACTGTATTGACAGGACTACGCTGTAGACAGAAAGAAAAAGAAGCTAGGTTTAAAAAAATGAATTGATGCATGCTCTCCCAAGGAAAACTTTGAATGGTAGGTTAGTATTTATAACTGTTTTCTCTACGGGAAATAATTCAGCAGTTGTGTTGCAAATGCATGGTGAATTTCATTTGACAAATTGTCAGCACATATCCTTTGCCTATCAGAAATAACTGTGTAAACTATGAACTACATCATTCCATACTGTAAGGTGATACAAATAAAATATGATGTTGACTCACACTTTCAGAATGGCTTTAGCTTGTGATTTTTACTCTAGATTATTGCACACCTATGGGTCATGGGCAAAATTTATGTGATAAAACAGGTTTTCAAGTAGTTAATCCAGAATGACCTTGACTTTTGACTGTGAGACAGGGTGGGCTGCAAGCTTGGGTCATGGGGATTATAGATTATACTATGTAATTTTATCTTATTTCATGAAAGCATTTCAGAGACATGACTCTGGACAGACAAATGCACAGACAAATAGATCAAATGGTGACTATATGTAATCCCTGAATGTTTTTTTGGAGCATGAAAATTTCCCCAAAATAAAATCTGGGTCAACTTTGAGGATAGGTGTTCATAAAAGTCCTATATACATGATTAAACATTAATGGCATGAATTAAGTGCTTAAATCACATAACTAATAAAGAAGCAAGATGTGTCTCTGAAACATAAGTGCTCTAATAAAGTAGCAAAGTACATGTACCAGAGGTCAATTTTCTCAAAAGTAGGTCATACTACTCCAAGGTCAAGGTCATTCAAACTTTTGGTTGCAAAAGGAAAATTCTTGTTGCAAAGAATAAGCATGTAAAATATGAAAGACCAATAACTTGCAATTCAAAAGTTATGGACAATGATAAGATGTTTGAAGACAAACAGACAGTTGGACAGACAAACAAACAAACAGGCCCCAATGTGTATGCTCCTGATTTCCTATACACCCCATAGCATTTGTCTGACGGTACTTACAAACCAGCCTGTAACACTTACCACATATCCCAGGTATGAAGGATCTGGGGGCACTGTAGCTGTGTGTGACATCGATGGCGTTTAAATACCAGACTGTAACACTTACCACATATTGAAGGTATGTAGGGTCTGGGGGCACTGTAGCTATGTGTGACATCGATGGTGTATAAATACCAGACTGTAACACTTACCACATATTCGATGTATGTAGGATCTGGGAGCACTGTAGCTGTGTGTGCCATTGATGGTACTTACATACCAGATTGTAACACTTACTACATATCCGAGCTATGTAGGATCTGGGGGCACTGCAGCTGTGTGTGACATTGATGGTACTTACATACCAGACTGTAACACTTGCCACATATCCCAGGTTTGTAGGATCTGGGGGCACTGCAGCTGTGTGTGACATCGATGGTGTTTAAATACCAGTCTGTAACACTTACCACATATCCCAGGTATGTAGGATCTGGGGGCACTGGAGCTGTGTGTGACATCGATGGTGTTTAAATACCAGTCTGTAACACTTACCACATATCCCATGTTTGTAGGATCTGGGGGCACTGTAGCTGTGTGTGACATCGATGGTGTTTAAATACCAGACTGTAACACTTACCACA
>JACSZP010015137.1:700-12488 GCA_016161895.1 Pinna nobilis | reverse complement strand
TTTCGTTAATTTATTAAGAGAAAAAATCGGGACCGTAGCTTTACTTCGAGAGATCGACGTTCGAGTTTTCAAGATTCGACTGTATATATAGTGGGGCCTCATTAATCCAGACTCTTTCCCGAGCAAATCAAAATTAATGGTTTCGGATTCCTGAAACGTACCGATCTAATTGACCAATGCTATTTGTATACATGAATTTTGTTCACTAGAAATGTCGTCCAAAAGGTGAAACATCCGGATTATTGGCGACTGCATATGTAATGACTCATTTCAAGCAGTCCATGGAGATAGTGACTATGAAATATGCACATTTTGATCTAACAGAAACAGCAGTACATGTAACAAAAACAATAAAACAATCGTAGATCGTATATATAGTACATATTAGTCCAACATTATATCTACACAGTTAGAATAATCATTTTTTCTCACTTCACTCCATTGTTTGGCACATAATAATGTAAAGCAATTTTTCATTTTAATTTATATACTTATATATCATAACCATTCTTTTTTTATATCATTTATATCAATTTAAATTCTCAATTATTCCATATTACTTTTTGTTAAATTCTATTTACCTTTAATTAATTTTGCAAACCCCATCAAGATAGTATGTTTCCCCTTATTAGGACTGCTTAACTATATCCTATATATATTGTATATTTCATAAATTACCTCTCAGCATTCTCTGCTATCCTAAGGTTTCGTTAACTTTCTGTGAATAATCTCCTACCTTTAATTAGGATAATGTCCAAGTTAAAGAATAGATCTACCTAATGTAATTGTAATTGTGTTCTTAATCCTTATTTGTTGACAAGACATTATTTCTATGGGTCGTTAAAGGAAAACACACCTGAAAAAAGAAAGGAATCACAGATGGGATGATAAAGATAATATGGATCCATCATAGCAGTTTAACTAGAACATTGAGTTTCAATTCATAAAGCTACCTATCTCTTTTTCTAAATATTCCTAAATAGTGAGACCGCTTGCCAGTTTCGATTCTTGTTATCATTTAAGTAAAAACTCGCTTTAGCAACGATCTGTATATAAATACTACCTGACCAGAAAGACCATTTTTGCTATCCCCGATAGTATCATCTGTGAACAAATCAAGTCTCATTTTAAATACCACATGCCCATACCCTCTAGTTTTCTTCTGTCCCTATGGGGTCGTTATACACAAGTTTCACTGTATTTCAAATTTTCTCGTTAAAGACATTTGGTCTTTAACAGGCTACATGAAAATAAGGGGTTCATCTTCTGATAAGTACGTACGCTACATTATCAATGGAATAGCCAAACAACGAAAAAAAAGACAAAATTGAATTAGCCAAATGTGATTTACCTGACGATATCTTTCTCTTGGATATATGAAAACTGTTGAAAGAAATATCGTAACTATTTTCTTAAAATCGTAGATCCACCATACACACCAGTTAACCCCCGAGTCACTTACTTGTAAAATGAAAGACTAGCATTAAAGATGCTTGGGTTTAAATAGAATTGACTCACGTGGCGAATCATACTGAGGTCGATGCCAGGACCAATGATTGTGTACTTTTCAAGTTTCATTGACCAGCGATCAAACCGTAACATAATCCAAAAGAAATTGAAGGTGTGATTGGCTGGTTCATTCTAACACTAAGGTGTATCCAGATTGATCTATATCACTGCCTACTGAATAGAAATGATCTAGGACTTAAGAAGTGACACGCCCTGTTGCTAAGTGAAGCACTTTAGTATAAAACATATTCTGAATCCGTTTATCCAAGGTTAAAACTGACCAAATTATGATTTGGCTGAAGAAAAGTTGTCTTAGATTTATTTCATTGATCGATCGGGAAGGACGGTGAACATTTGCGAAAAGCATGACGATTTCAATTTTAATACCACGTACTTCCCGTTTCTGAGTAGCAATATTCCGTCTTCTACTGCTTATGGCATATTCGTTTTGCAACTTATACGCTTTGCCAAGGCATGTCTCAGTTATGAATGTTTCATTCTGAGAGCGAGACGACTCACCAATAAACTACTCACGTAGGGATACATTGTTGAAAACTTGGAATCGTCACTGTGAAAAGTTTATGGTCAATACGGGAAATCTTTAGACAAGATGGGTCAATCTCAAAGATGCTGGATGATGTTCTGAAGTGGGACCATTTGCAGTGACTACTTTTTCCTATTGTATTATAATATTCTTGTATTGTTGTTTAACATCCTACTAAAGAATATTTCAATCATATGGAGACGCCATCGTGTGCCGGCGAAGTTCGACAATTTTGCTTATGCTCGGCATTTATGGCCGTAGATCAGGCAGGGTTCTTTAACGTGATAACACCTACTGTGACATTGGACCTCGGTTTCTACTGTCTCATCCGATATACAGGGACGGCCAACTGCAGCGTGGCACTGTGCGGATTCGAACCCCGGACCCTTCGATTCGAAGTCGAACACGCTAACCAATCGGCCAGCCACGGAGGCCCCACTGCCCTTTCCTTATATGATCAAGAACACGAGACATTTAGAAATAATATTTCAAAGTTGAAGACTCTTTAATTAAAAGCTACATTTATTTATAAAATTTGAATTGTATTGTATTGTTGCTTAACGTCCCACTCAAGATTATTTCACTCATATGGAGACGTCACCGTGTGCCGGTGAAGGGCGACAAATTTTGCCTATGCCCGGCACTGCTGGCCATAGAGCAGGGAGGTTCTTTAACGTGACAACATCTACTGTGACACGGTACCTCGGCTTTTACTGTCTAATCCGAAAGACGGGGACGGCCAACCGTAGAGTGGCGCTGCGGGAATCGAACCCCGGAGCCGTCGATTCGAAGTCGAACACGCTAACCACTCGGCCACAGAGGCCCCTATATAATTTGAATTGAATTCATCTATTATACATCGGTTTGATGGACTATATTTTATGTGTAGGAGCATAAGAATGAAAAACAACTCATTGGTGAGGCTCGCTTGTATATCTAGACATATTAAGTGATGGGAGAAAAAAATAATTATCCCCTACCTCGAGAGTGTGGCAGAGGGTTCTCCGTCCTCTGGGTGATATCCTTGAAAATAAAATCCTCGACAAGTCAACGGTTCGACATCCAAGAATCTTGTTCCTCGGACAGAGATTTCTTTGTCATACCCTCAAGGTAGGGGAAGATTCTGTTTTTCTCATGTGTTGGTGGGGAATGACCGATAAACAGTGAACAGTAATTAGTTAGTGTCTACCATATTACTAAAACTTCTGAAGACTAAAAGCAGGATTTACCTATCCCAATGTGATCGTTAATACAGAAAAATACAATACCTCGAAAAGATATTTTGAGTAGTTTAATTTCATCATTATAATACGAGTATATCGAAAAAACAGATGTTGATGGATATGCTCCCCTTGTCGCACACCTAATCCCGTTCTTTTCTCGTTTAGACCATCGCCGGATGACTATCTCCCGGATTCGACACATAGATAACACGACGGGTGTATCGCGTGGAGCAGGAGTTGTTTGCCCTTTCAGAGCATCTGAACTCACCCTCGGTTTTTAGGGGTAATTCCCGACCAACATGTGAACAAAACAGAATCTACTCCTTCCTTGAGGAATCTTTGTCTGAGGAATAAGGTTCTTGGATATCAAACCCGAGGCTTGCGGAGGATTTTATTTTCAAATGATATGATAAAACGTGTTCTATATTCGTTTATCCAAGGTTAAAACGTTGCCATTTCCTGACCAAAATGTGATTTGGCTGAAGAAAAGTTGTCTTAGATTTATTTCATTTATCGATCGGGAAGGGCGGTAAACCTTTATGATAAACGTGACGATTTCAATTTTAATATCACGTACTTCCCGTTTCTGAGTAAATAAGGTACTTTTACTGCTTATGGCATATTTGTTTCACAACTATACGCTTTGCCAGGCCATGTCTCAATTATGAATGTTTCATTCTGAGAGCTAGACGACTCGCCAATAAACTACTCACATAGGGATACGTTGTTGAAAACTTGGAATCGTCTCTGTGATTGATTTATCGTCCATAAGGGGAAATCGTTAGACAAGTTGGATCCCTCTCAATGAGGTTGGATAATAAACTGAGGTATGACCATTTGCATAGACTAACTTTTGTTAATAAGATTAATTACATATGACATTTTCAATTGGGCTTGATTTTTCACCGAACTTGAACATGTACGACGGGTTGATATGCAAACAGGGGAAAGTTGACTCTTTCTAGACTCCTCGACCCATGTTCAGGATAAAAAAAATTTTTTGAAAATCAAATCCTCGGCAAGCCTCGGGTTTGATATCCAAGAACCTTATTCCTCAGACAGAGATTCCTCTGACATATCCCCAAGGAAGGGGTAGATTTTATTTTGCTCACACGTTGGTTGGGAATTACTGATTGAGCAGTAATTAGTTAGTGTCTGCCATATTAATATACCTTCTGAAGACTAAATGCAGGATTTATCTATCCCAATGTCATCGTTAAAACAGAAAAATACAATAAAGTTTCCTCGAAAAGACATTTGAGTAGTTTAATTTCATCATTATAATACGAATATATCGTAAAAACAGATGTTGATGGATATGCTCCCCTTGTCGCACACCTTATCCCGTCCTTTTCTCGTTTAAGACCATCGCCGGATGACTATCTCCCGGATTCGACACATAGATAACACGACGGGTGTAACGCGTGGAGGAGGAGTTTGCCCTTCCAGAGCACCTGAACTCTCCCTTAGTTTTAAGAGGGGTTCATGTGTCTCTATTTTTAGTTTTATATGTGTGGGGCCTCCGTGGCCGAGTGGTTAGCGTGTTCGACTTCGAATCGAAAGGTCTGGGGTTCGAATCCCGCAGCGCCACTCCACGGTTGGCCGTCCCTGTCTTTCGGATGAGACAGTAAAAACCGAGGTCCCTTGCGACAGTAGGTGTTGGCACGTTAAAGAACCCTTCCTGCTGTACGGCCAGCAGTGCCGAGCATAGGCAAAATTGTTCGCCCTTCACCGGCACACGGTGACTTCTCCATATGAGTGGAAGATTCTTGAGTGGGACGTTAAACAACAATGTAACAACAACAAGTTTTATATGTATTGTTGTATGGATTGCTGTTTTTAGTGTTGTCTCATTTTGTTTTGGTCATGCTGTTGTTTGCTTTTCCACTTTTGAACTTTGAATATCCCTTGGTATCCTAAAAGGTATTTTTAATTTACCTTCTACATGAAATCTAACCGCTTTAGTTGAATTGAAACTTCTTTATTCCTCCCTGTTCTATCGTCTTTGCTTCCTTCTGAGTTTGAATGTTAATAAATGTAAGATGTGTGCATCCATCGAATAAGTGTTATTTGCCAAAATAGCATATTTTCTTACAGTTTCGACTAGTTTTAACATTTTATGTACTTCATTTCAATATGTAAATAATAATAAAAAGAAGAAACGCAGCAAAAACAATTAGTCTCCAAACATCGTTTGGGGGACTTAAATATCTAGAGGGCCTTTCGTGTTGGAACTTTTAATCGATGCAGAGTTTACTTGCTAACGTGGTCACGTAATCGAAATCAAGTTTGTTCATGTTGTCTCATGAACCTGGAAGAGTTGAAATCCATTCTCTAGATGGATTCTTAATTATTGCGACTAGATGTAAAACTAGTTTTAGGTATTAGAGACATACATGATTCTGATCAAACTTCAAATTCTCGAAAAAGATTGAAAAACCCCCTCGTGATTTTTTTTTTCAAGATTAGCAAGTAAGGCTTGTCAGGTATTTCATCTCTTCATGTGAATGTGGAAAAGGCTAGAGCACCAAATGCCCACGCCGTGAACGGAGGGAAAACAAGCCATTTTGTGGCAAAAGAAAAAAGAATTGACAAGTGATCAAAAAATCTTACTGCATAACGCACTTCTCGTCAATGATATCGATGATTTGGCGGGAAAACGATTCTCTTCCTTCACGTAAATAACTCTGTTCGCAGCATTTTAAGAGTAAGACTCAAAATGAAGCTAGGATGTGTCAATAACACCTTATGTTTGGTGTCAGTAGTCGATTCAGTGACACGTCTAGTTAGACAGATGGGGTTTATTGACATTTATGTGACATAATACAACTACTATAGTACTAGCCGTCACCTCTATCTACTGGTGTCAGCTTTGGGCATCTGATGATATATTTGAAAAAGTACAAATATCTAACATCTCTGAATGTTCCCTAAACGTTTTCATTCGTTCGGCCCATTGAAGACATATTCTGTAAAGTTGTTTAATTTTACGGGATAAAAATTTCGCGGTTTTCCAAAAGCACATTATTCACGGGTTCTAAATTCCGCACAAAACTTCTTCTAACGTGCTAATGCATTATGGGTTCTCTGTCTTGAATAAAATATATCGGACATGAACATGATAAAGATTGTGCTAACTATTTTCATCTGAAAGAATTGTTGTGTTTTGACGATTAAAGTATCGACATAAAACCTGTGTTCATTACGTTACTCGTATTTATTTGGTAAATTTTGATAAATTGCGTGTTGTGTCCCTGATACTTCGTGAGGCGTTACATTCACTGGTATTTATTTTTGCGGTATTTTTCTCAACAGCGAACATAGTGAAATATGATCCCTCGCGAATAAAAGCAACTATACAGTACAATACCTGTCTTGTGAAATCATCCATCCTGTCACGGAAATGTGGTCTTTCAAGACAGATGGTCTCTCATGACAGGTTTTACTTATATAATTACATTAAAAGATGTTTTCTGAAAAATGGGCGTGGTCTCTCAAGACAGTTTTCACTGTACTATCATTTCTTAATGTATAAAAGGTTGTTGGTTGATTGTTTCATGTCACACCCAAGAACCTTTTACCGATAAGGTGGCATCACTGAATGTAGGAGAAGCGCTTAAAATGTTGGTTTGCGCTCGGCACTTACGGCCCCTGAGGCTTCTAGATCATGCCAAAATCTATGGAGACATGAATTAAACCTCAGGTTTCAGTTTACCATTCGAAGAACAGGAAAAGCTTAATGGCCTTGAGTAGGTATTAACCAACAATGTTAAGAATAATTAAAGAATATCCCTGAATGAGAACGTTCCGAGAATAATTGATGGGGAAAAGTTGTAAAAAGTTGGAATCAAAGATGCAGTAAGACTTGTTATAAAGTGAAACCAAGTCCTTTTTGTAAAGGACTTGGTATATTCAAATCACAGGAGTCTGTAGAAAAGGCTAAAAAAAACTCACTCATTGTCCATGAAATGATCACAGACACGTTGAAAGTTTTAGAAAAACAATTGATGAAACATAAATACAAACGAATTTTAGGGGATATCAAGATCTTTTCGGTGGATGAAAATATTTGCTATAACTGAATCTTCTACTATATTTTGCATCTATCCTTGTTTTTTGGTGGAGAAGAAACACTTGCCATAATGTATCCACGAAAAAATCAACAACTGACGAGTTAATAGAGAAGCTGTCCGTTGTGTTAATGTTTTGCACCAGTTTCCCCGATTACTCAAGTGGTATCATGGCAGCATTAATCCTTTCAACACTGTGGACCATAATGGACTGGTCGAAGACAATAGGAAAGAGCATACCATTTAGATACAGGGGGTCGAGGGGGTTACTCTGATGCATACTTCTGAATATTTGACCTATGCTGTGAATGTTTATCAATATGCCAACACCTGCTCTGACATTGAACTTTTGGTTTCTGCTTCCTCCTCGTATAGGACAAAACAACTGACCTTTTCAACTATTGCTCGAAAAATTGTTCAATTTGATGACGTACACGTCATAATATAAAGCACCTAGCTCAAATATCAGATAAATATAAGACATATATTCTGACGTCACTAAATTGGACAAATTTTCCTCCATTGATATGTGTTAATTAAGCCTCTACCGTGACTCCATTCCTCATCCTCCCAGTCTGAATCGGAGCATTCTACATCAGAGTAATGGCGGACTTCTGCAGGAGGTGGACATGAACCAGAGATGAGGAGTTTATAAGGCATTACACTGAAAACTACAGAGGCTGAAAAAATTGATGAAAGAACAAACAAGACAATAGATGCATGTCCATTTGTTTTACTGTACAATGTACACATTCATTTCAAGTTTTCTCTCTTCAATAAAACAACATTTTCGAGATGAAAAAGAGCACCATATTCGAACATATGTATAATTGTTTTCTCTGAAGTTCTTTGTGACCTTCAATCAGTGCTACTCCCACTCTCTCGCTTTGTCATAAGTAGAATGGAAATTATGTGAACTATAAATAACTGAATCTCTTTCAACGCATTTTCAAGAGCAGATATTATCCAATGAAATTTGAATGATGCACAGCATTTCATATTCAACATACATTGCATGTATATACAGAAATCCTTTGTATGACCTGTACACCATGTCATAAAAAACAAAAAGTCTCATGTTTTTGAAAAATTTGTGAAAATGACTATAAGTCACTTACAATTTTCAAAGTTTTCTCTGACCTTTAATTTCGGAAAATGCACTTAACGTTGCTATGGCAATGCATAAGGAAACAAGATGTGCCGATGACAAAATGATGCACACTGGTTAGAAATAAAGTTAAATATAATAAATGTTCAAAGTAAAGTTATCAAAGATTCAAAGTTTAACAGTTAACAGGTAAAAAGATAAAAGTAATTTTTATGCCCCAATGAACAAAGCTTTGGAAGCATAAAGTTTTGGTCTGTCCGAAAAACTTTAACATTGGCCATAACCTCTGTATGTTAAATGAAAGGGATTTCATATTTCACATGTATATTCCTTGTGACATGATCTTTCTGTTGGCACCATTGTGACATGACCTTTCTGTTGGAACCATTGTGAAATGACCTTTCTGACCATTCTTTTCTTAACCTCGTAACCTTGACCCCATTTGACTTTGACCTACATATGACTTACATATACTAATACTGTGGCATTCTAAATAGCTGTTTTCTGGAGCATCAGTGTTTCACAAACACATCTTGTTTGTTGGATTTTATTTGCTAGACACATGTTTCAAAAGTGGATTCTAAGGTACAAGAAAATCTTATTATAAAAACATAAAATCATGATTTCTGAAGACCCCAAAAATGTTTTGAAAATAAAAAAAAAAGTTATATATTGATGTCATTAAAGGTTGGCCATCAGCTAAATTAACAGTAGACAACCACTTATCATCATTAATGCACTGGTACGAATATACCTAAACCTAAACACTAGAAGAAATTTATTAGTGAATGAGGAGTGACCGAGCAACATTTGAAACTCACTGATTTGGCAAACATAAAAATTCTGAATATTTCTAAAGGTGCTACATGAAAGACAATTGTGAATCTCGAGAGAAATGTTAACAGATTTACAGGAGTAAGACTTCCCCTTTCGTGTTATTTACTAAAATTTGTGCACACTATCTTTTACAGTCTGAGCTGCCATAGCGGCTCAATGTATCAAAGGACTACTTGCCCTATGTAACCTACTGTATTTTCTTGCATATTGCCTGTGGGATATGTGTTTAAAAAGATTGAAAAAAAAGCCTACTGCGGGCTATCTGATTAAATGTTTTCCGAAAACTCCAAAACATGCAGGCTATGTGATGTCTCTCAAATTCAAAATTTGTATACACTGAACAGAAGTATGAACAAAAACAACAAATTCAAACATTATTTTTTCAAGATTTTTTTTTGGTCCATAGCTGTAGCACTCGTGTAAATTGTACTAAGCCAGCCTAGGTCTACTTACAGTGGTCAAAGTCAGATTGTTAATAGTCTATTACAAGTACGTACATGTAGCAGGTGACCCGTGGGCAATATGCCAGAAGGAGCTATCTGAAGACGTTAAAATATAAAAACGATATTTTGTGTTGTGCGGGCTATACAACGCCGCGGGCAATACACAAAAAAATTACAGTATATTTATGCCACCAAAAGTGGCTTTTCCAATGCAAATCGCCACAGTAATGAGACAACCTGTCATATGTGTCCATAGTTGCACTTCCACTTGGATAGTATTACAAAACTGTTTAGAATGTAAATATAAATTTTGGTCATGACAAATATCCTATGAATAATAACACTGAAAATTACCAGTGGTATGTATAATGGAATGTATTAATGGATGACAATTCACAAGTGATCAAAACAAATTAATTTCACTGACTCTAGTCACTTAAGTCCTTCAAAATTAACTGGTATGATGAAAATAATGCATCATCAGCTTTGAAAATACATATATGGCATGACAAAAACTTTAAATGGCATCTCACTGGTATAATACTATCACATTTTTCTGTTTTCCAAAAACATGAATTGTATAATTACTTGCAACATTATAAATTATCCAAAATTGAAAAAAAATTAACACACAACTAGTTATTCGAAAGTGATGCTGACATCATTAAAAGATATCAAAGAATGGGTCAATGCTCAACCTAGAAATAGTACAACACATTCGATAATATAATTTCAGTAGAGTTGGTCTATAACGAATCGCCTTAAAGCGAATTCAGAAGCTATAAAGAAGAGGAACAAAATCCCCGAAAAGAAATACCATTAATCTATATGTAGTAAATTCTGATGCTTAAAATGAAGGATGCCTATTACGAAGCAAAAAGTCAATCCCCTTTGACTTTGTTCAAGACCAACTCCTCTGTACTAAGAATTAAGAATACAGTTGCATATCGACAGATTATTTTGACAAACCGCAAAACGAAACTGTATGAATATAATCTGTTTCTGTTTATTCAGTCGAGCCTCATTAATCTGAAAACTTCAGTTCCCACACAAATTGTCCGGATTAATGAAGCAACCGGATTACTGCAACATATTTTTCATAATGACAAAAGCATTTTGAAAATGTGGTCCCCGCTTTATCTCATCCAAAAGGTGAAGCCTCTGGATTATTGGCGTCCAGATTAATGAGGTTCGACTGTAAATAAAATCTTGGAGTGTGTACCATCACTACTATTTCTTACCATAAAAATCTTCTGGTACCAAAACGGCAATGAGGTTGTGCCACAGGAAGTGACATCATGTAAAGCCAAAGTAGCATGAAAAACTTTTAAAATTAAAATGGGACATACATGTTGCTTTGTGTTGTACTCCTCTGAATTTGAACTACTTTTTTTCACTTTTAATTGATCTGCTTATTTTAGTGGGATAAACCACACAAAAGCTGGGGCTTGATTATTACACCACTTATTCACTATTACACAGTGATGTCTTAGACGATTATATTTCCCCAATATTTGCGGTACTTCATCCTCAATCTTGGTAGGGTTCTGCAAAGCGGGAGGGATAAAAACAACTTTTGCAAAGGGGTATATATCATAACTATCAGCAATGTTTAGTAAATAAATGCACTGCACTTTTTTATAGCCTATGACAACGTTTACATTAACTTGTGATCAAGATTAACAAATGAATGCTTACATTCCAATCAAATCGCAAATCAGGAATTTGAATTTTGGAAACTATGACTGAAATTACGCTGCATGGTCCTACTGTAAAATACAATAGGTAAAACCTTCTGTAAGGTAAAAGCATTATGGTATTTGAAGTAATGTGGAAAACAAACATCATGTTAACACTGATCTATGATAATCTTGATCATGGTCAAAGAAATGTTTTGAATTAATTACAAGTATCACATACAGCAATGAAATTTACCATTCACCTAATTTCTTTCTTGAATGAATGAAATTGTTCAAACGTAAGAAAAGACACTTGTCATTGCCTTGTAAGCAAATACGACATTTCATTGTATGTATATATATATATATATATAT
>JACSZP010015123.1:5111-21404 GCA_016161895.1 Pinna nobilis | reverse complement strand
CATCACCTTGTGGTCAGCTGGCATCTTGACCGCATCAATGGCCTAAAAAGCAAGAGGAAGAATTGCAAAGTTGAAAGTTATTTTGGCGTATCAGTGATTAAGTATCGGTAATTATTTGCGACACTATATCTTTGGGTATGTAAATGTTTACTTAGTAGTTTATGCTATATGGCGCATGCTAATGTTAGGTTAGAATATTAAGAGTAAGTCCTCTCCCGTAAATACGCGAAAAAGAACATTCTCGCGAATAAAACCGGTTCTACAGTACCCTACCTTGATCCATGCCTCTGCTACGCTTTTCTGAAATCTGATACCTGACTTGATGGCATCCATTGTCAGGGCCTCAGCTCCTCTTGCTGCATCACCAGATTTGTTTGGGGCCCTAAAATATGGACATATTTCAAGTGTTTTAACAATACAGTAGAACATTGTTAAAGTCATTTGCATTTGTTGATCATTGGTGAAAAAAGTTATTGTTCAGATAGAATCAATCTGAGAAATGCTTCAGAAATGTCGTCAGATGATAAGGAGATCATCCCTGGAGTGATGAATAGTTAATATACCAAGCCTATTCTTGACACAGGACCTACTTTAACATACTTATCTCAAGAAACATGGAAATAAAAAGAGCTGAGTCACTGCTGATACAAGAACCTAAGACCTCTCAATCTTAAGTCAAATACTCTAGCTTGGAGTCATAACTAGCTGTCGATTAGATCAGTATCTGAAGTCACCGTTCACTAAGTTTTAAGGAGCCACTGTGGCTCAGTGGTTATCATGTTTGCTCTCTAATTATGATGTCATGGGTTTGAATCCGCTCTGTGCTGCAGTTGACTTTCTCTGTCCTTCGGATGAGAGAGAGTAAAAACCAACGTCCCATGTCACAGTACGTCACGTGTGTCGGCACATTAAAGAACAATCGTTGCTCTATGGCCACAAGTGTCATGTATAGGTCATCTTTGTCGAATTTCACTGGTATTGGTGAAATCTCCATACAAGTGACCGATTTTTGAGTGGGATGTTAAACAACAATACAGGCAACCACCTCAGTTTTATATTTACCTTTTCCTAGAAATATTCTTGTCATGAGGAGTCGAAGAGTTCAATGGAAGGAAGCCGGAATCAAAATCCAGATTTGCTCTGATATCGCTGACAACCTACAATATTTACAAAATAATTCATAATTATTCTGCAACGCAAAGTAATAGTTTTATGCAAAGTAATAAAATGAAAAGAGTAACAAAGTAATTCTACTGTTATAGGTGCATAATCTAGTCTTAAAATTTCCAAAGCATCCTTTCCCAGAATTCAATATTCAAGTCTTAACATGTCTGTATTAGTTTTAACAAAACAAGAGTTGTCAGAATACAACAAAGTTCTTTAGAGGTTATAAGAAAAATAGGTCAAAGTCCAAGGTCATGACATCAAAAGTCATGGCCCTAAATGAAAGCCCTAATCAAAGGTAGTCCATGTGAAATATCAAATCTGAAGGGTCTATATTTTTTGGTTTAGAAGATAGCACAGGTTTTGTCAATGGATGCCACCATCAACAACATCGCCAGGGAGTGTGGAATCAGCTCTCCAGACATATGTACCAGCAAGCTAATAAATATTTCAGCTACATGATTTGATTAGAAATGTTTTTGAAAATGATGGATGATGTAAATATACCTCTACTGCATCTGCACTGCTGACTGACTGTAGAAGGAATCTGATGACCACAGGCAAGTCCTCCATCTCCACTGATGCCAAAGTCTGCAGAACAGATCCTCTGACCTAAGCATCCACAGTACAGAAAGAAACAAAGTAAATTTCAAATATAATATAGAGAATTTTATATTTGACAATTTTTTATTCTTTCCTTACCCTTTTAACACCAAAGACCATAATGGACTGGTCCATGACAATAGAAAAGAACATACCATTTTGATAATTGAGGTTGAAAGGGTTAAAGAGAAGCATTGTACAGCAAAGGCTTAGCACTTACATCTTATCATGAATGTGGCTTTCTCTTTCACAACTGCTATGACATTCAAGCAACAATTCTTTGTTCAAATAAACTAATCAGACATGCATGTATCGGTACTTAAAGTTCCAACTCAAAGTCTTAGACTTAAGTTTTGATATTTAATGTAGGTTTCTTTGGAATAAGATAACATTTTAGAACAGCCAGAGTGACTCAAACTTACCTCCGACATTAGCTCTGCTTTAAGTGTCAAGTTTGACAGTGCATCAAGTATTGGCACAGTCAGTTGTTTGTTCTGCATTAGCAAGTCCCTACAGAATAGAAACGAAAAATACACATCAGCTGTGAAGCTATTTACTGGTCTATATGTCAATATGTGGCAGTACCTTTTAACTTCAACAAAGATGGCATTTTCAGCTCTTGAGTTTAACAAAATCTAGGAGTCATATACTCATGCAGTAAACTTCTCTCAACAAAATAGGAAAACAACTTTTAATTGGTTGTATGTAGTGTTGTTTAACTTCCCACTTAAGAATCTCTCACTTATGTGGAGACATCACCATGTGCTGCTGAAGGGCAACAAATTTTGCCTATGCTAGGCACTCATGGCCATAGAGCAGGAAGAGTTCTTTAAAGTGCTAACACTTACTGTGACATGGGACTTTGATGTTTTTCTGTATCATTTTTATTTGTACTAATATTCTGAAGAAAATAAGTTTCCAGCTTTTAAGCTTAAACTTTTTTACATGATCAGAATTGAAATCAGTCAAATCAGAATCAGAGATGGTTGGGTTGCACTGTTTACCGATGAGGTGCGACAAATTTGGTCTGTGCTTGACATTTACGGCTATGAGCAATGAGGGTTCTTTACTTTGCCAACACCTAATGTGATACAGGACCTCAGTTTTTACTGTCTCATCTGAAGGACAGGAAAAGTCAGCCACAGCGCGGGACGGACTGGATTAAACAGCCTCATGATCAGAAGGCCAACACACTTACTACTGAGCCACGGCAGCCCTTAATCATTACCTCAGAGCAGATGCCACTTCTCCATGTTCAGAATCCTCCACTACCTCTGGTAAGCAAGTGATTATCTCCCTTTGTATATCAAGGGAGACAATTTCAATCATTTCCAGCATTTTCTTGGTAACTTCCTGAAAAGTGAGGACAGTCACTAGTCAGATTAAGAAACCAGGAAGATCAACAAATTTAACAGATTCATATTTACCAATCAATACATCAGTTTCAAAAATACATTCTGTAATAAAACATTTCCAAAATAATGGCAATTAACTTCAAATAGTAAATGTGTGGTGCAAGTATGGGATTCTAAACATTTTTTTTGTCGTAAGCTATTTTCTTCTAGTACAATTCCAAAAAAGTAAATAACTTCATGGTGTAGAACCCAGTGAATACAGCTGTAAAACTGCAGAGCAAGACCGGATATACATGTACGTACTTTGAATATAGAATGAGTATGTAGAATGAAACTTTTAACATCACCTCATCAGAAGCCATTTTCACAGCAAATAATTCAATTAAAATGCCTCTCGATAGTAAATGTGCAAATTTTTCAATATATCATATCTTTTATATTTTATTATGAAATTGACAACTTACGATGAAATAATTTTCATGAATATATAAATTAGATTGGACGATATTTTGTTTTGATTATACTTTGTCTATTAATCAATATAAAAAATCATGAACATACGCATTACAAATGGTTTTTGTCGTAAGATGCTTCGTATAAAAAAGGTCGCAGATACATAAAATTCTTGTATTACTGAGACAAACCTTTCCATTAACGATTCTGTCTAACCATCTAAACTGACTCATCAGAAGTCTTGGCAGATTAACTCTCTCTCCATGTTCAAATATTGAGCTAAAAATAATGACAGCATAATTAATTGAAGTAGTGAGATCAGAATATTGGCAGGAAGAGTATTTTAAATAAAAAGGAAAAAAAAACAAAACAAAACAGTGGCAGCAAAATTACTCCTAAGGTCATACTCCACTAAATGGTTTTTCATAGGAGACAATGTTAACATTTGGTCAAATATTCTATGTTTCCGACGTTCAAACGCATATAAACTATATACCAATTTGTAGACCGTCCCTTCCCCAATCCTAGAATAAACTCAAAACCAGGGGTTGACCTTCTCGATTTTTCACTCCATGTCCATGATTAGGGTCACCCCCATTTCCGCAAAAAAAATGATGTGCAGAAAATTATGTCACTGGCTTACACCTAATTCAAGGAGCCCAAAATTTCACTTTTTCAACAATCTAGTAATTCTACATATTTTTCAACACTTTACTGCCCACTTTATAATATTCAATAGAAAAGAATAGCATTATACACCAATCAGAGAACATCTAACATCAAAATTGCAGCTCCCCTCTCCCTACACCTTCTTAACCAACCAAGTTGCCCCTTATTTAGTAGAGTCTGACCCTAAACAATTGTGATAAGAGGTATTCAAAATCAAATACTTTTTTTTTTATTCTCAAATTTGATGCACTTATTGGCATTTGGTGAGGCCTCCATATAAATGAAAAATTCTCAAGTGAGATGCTTAAAAACAACAACTTTCACAAAAATGCACATAACACTTTTTCTTACTCTTCATCGCCTGTGAACTCTGCCAGCTTCTCCAACAGGCACTCCATCATTCTAGGCTGGAATATTAAACAGATCGTGTATAAGTGGCTGCAAGCCATACACCAAAACAAAAATAATTTCTGTTTGAGATCCAATTAAACAGCCTTGCTTAGCAGTGTTCTGCCCTCACCCATAAAGCACGGCGGTACTATTTTAATTAACCATCACGCTATCTGCATTACCCCCCCCCCCCCCTCTCTATTTTTTCTCTAACACCACCCTATATTTCATTTACAAATCTATCAATTATTAACCAAGTTGATTGATTTACAGGTTAATTTACATACAAGTATAATTTCTAATGTATCTTAATGGGTAACTATGCTATAACTACTGTGTGGAACAATTTACATGTATGTCCTCCCCTCTTTAGGTTTAACACACTCAAAAGTACTCCCCACGCTATCCAAAATTTCTGAAGAGAACACTGCTTGGCCTTTTTAATTCTTTTGATATTACTAGAATGCTTGTCGTATGCAGCATGACCATTTTCAAATTCTTCAAGAGGTATAAAAAACAAAATGTACAAAATATTAAAGATTAAAGAAATGTTCACTTACCACTACCGGTGATTTTAATTGTAAGATTTTTTTGGTGAAAAGGTGTCCTATAACTGCAATCAAATCAGATTTTCATTTACCTTGAGATAGTAGACCAGTGCTAATTTCAGCTGAATGCTATAGTAGATGTAATATTGAAAGATGCATAAATCATCGATAAAATCACACAAAATGGAAAATAAATACTCATTTAGACAAGCAGATCCTGAGGTTACCTTACCTGTAATATATCTATTCCCAGCAATAACCGTACAAAGCAGTCCTGGCAGGAACTTCTGGCACTGAAATTACAGAGTACAGTATATTTCATACAAGTTTTCAAAGCTACTTGGTACTTTTCTATTTTGGAAAAAAAATGAAAAAAATACAATACTGAAATCTTTACTATTGCTCCAAAATCATCATCATCATCATCATCATCATCAAAAACAATTGTACTCTATAACTCTGGTTTACTTTTGTAAATATCAATGAGCTTTATATTCAAATCCTTTTCTGGACGTTTAGATTTCCACACAATAACCACAACAAATTAACAAAGTTACATGATTGATAAATAACATTTTGGGGGAACTTTTGCACATTTTTTGCATGGGGAAACTACCAAATTTCGACAGCAAATTTCCGGTATGAAAGTCACTCAATTAACACCCCCTTAGGCTAAGTTTGTTGTAGTTTTGTTTAGCATCTCACTCAAGAACCTTTCACTCATATGGAGACCTCACTGTCTGCTGGTGAAGGAGGACAAATTTGGCCTATGCTTGGCACTTATGGCTGTTGAGTAGGGAGGGTTCTTTAATGTGCCAACACCTACTGTGTCATCCAAAGGACAGGGACAACCATCTGCAACTGCACTGATCAGAAGACCAACTCAATAACCACTAAGCCATGACCGCCCCTCCTAGGCTAAGTCAATACAGAGTCTAACAGAGGCCTATTATAAACACATACAGTCGTAGATATTTTGAATATCCAAATTAATGAACACCCATGTGAGAAAATCAGAGAATTTAAGCCTAAAATCATCCCAATAGCTTTCCAAAGAATTGTGATACATGTAATTATAAAGCGATCCTTAGTGGCCAACCGCTCAGTAATTTATGTCTTTTGCCATAGAAAACGTCGGATATGCTAGAAAACAGCTTTGTGCACTATCTACTGTGTTATCAGCTTCATGGGTTGGTGATACAAATTAGTAAACATTTGTGTGGAGAATCAGTAATTCTATGAAATCAACATTATCAAAAATTGGGATATCTATAGGCATACAATATTGTAATATATTTTAAAAATACAGTGGAACCTCGCCTAAAGACAGCCTCAATTAGGAGACCACCTTAGTAATAAGACCAGAAAAACCGTTAAGTTTTTGTGTGTCAATAAATCACTCTTCAAGCCTATTACAACCTCACTCAGGAGACCAACTCACTAATCAGACTAATTTCAGACAGTCACTTGGGTGGTCTTAATAGTGAGGTTCCACTGTACTTAGGAGACCTCCTCACTAATCAGAATCACTTTATTCATCAGCATCACCACCGATATTAACCTGTTACATTCTGAGTAATGACCTAAGCCTACCTGTGCTATCATTTACCTGTAATTATGAGCCGTTACCTGTGATGTCCTTGACCTACTTTTCACATTCTGATAACTTACCTGTGACATATTTTACTCACCTGTCACATTCTGATGATGTTGGTGTGGTTACCAAACTGAAGTGTAACCTGATAATGTAGAAAAACACACTATTACTTATAATGTACATAAGAAACACACTGCACTGAAATCAGCAGTCTTTCAAATGTAGGTCAAGGTCAAGATACCAGTAGATATCAATACTGTCATATCACTATCTAACTAGGAAAATCACTAATTCACTTGTTTTGAGAAGAAAACTCACAAATTAAAATATATACATGTGTTTATTCATATACAGGATTATCTATGAAAGAAAGCCTGTAGCCTAATGTTTATGTTTTTTTTTTCAGAATAATTCTTTTTTTTTAACTTACTGTATGACATTTCTTTAGAGTGTACCATAACAAGTCTAGATTCCCTATAGGGTCACCCATGAAATACACACACACACACACATAATACAACTACAGTGGAGTTGGTCTATAAAGAAAGCAAAAGGGATTTGACCTTTTACTTCGTTACGGTCATCATTTGTTTTATGTATCCCAGCCGTCATCACTCCCGCTTTCTCAGACAGCCTCAATTATTAATCAATGATGATTGAATCATTCAACCTAAAAGATTTTAGTGCAGTATATTCTCACTGTTTACACAGTCATAATTACATCATGCAAATAGCATGGGGTTCTATGATATCGCGGTACTTATCGTCTTTTGTTAAATTTCAAGGTAAAATAAACTTATATAACATTTTACTTCCTGCATTATTTCAGCGGAGGAGAAGGTCTAGTGCACCAAAGAATTTTAAATAGAAAACCATCATGTTTAAATTCTCCAAGGTAGCCTACAGCGGTTTTCCATATAAGGATGGTAATGTGACCTTTGACCTTTTGTCGTCTATAAACATAAGACGACGTAACCATGCTGGTTTTAACAGAAAATAAGTCGATTTAATGTAGGTATAGCAATTTATATCGAGCTATCCAGAGACGTCTTTGAGCTACCTATATCAACAGCTGCACAAAAGCAAAATTTTATCAGATATGCAGCTGAAATTCATTAGTATCCTTAAAAGTCGCCATAATCAGGATTTTGTTTCTTGAAGGAAGACAACGTAAATCCTTGTTGACATTCTATTTTTGTCTGCCTGTCAGGTGGCGGTGTTTCAGAGGTACAGAGGGGGGAACGAAATACCGAGATACCATAGAACCTGCAATATCATAGGAAGGCAACATATAACGAAACACAAGAAGACCATGTGGATACTTCATTTGGTTCGCTATAAATCTTTTGTGCATCCAGGATCTTGATTTTTCAATTCTTAAAAGGCCTGATTTTGCAAATATCTTTTATTGCTTTAAACAGTAATTCGTTCATTATAGAACTGAATTTGCTTTAAGTCGATTTGTTATATACCAACTCCAGTGTATAACAAATAAACTTGTCCATCTATGTATTCTAATTTACCTATTTTGTTCCTCGATGTAATCCTGAAATCCTTCTATGAACTGTTCAATAACCTGTGGTAGGAAAGATAAACAACATAAAATGATAGACATCTGGAAATGATTGGAAATCTAGAATTGTAGATACAAATTTTGCATGTCCTTGGCAATTATGACGATTGAGCTCTGATGGTTTTTTAACATTCAAAAACTTACTGTGATGAAGGTCCTTCGTCTGAAGTACTAGAAAAACTAGCAGCCACTGACCAGTGGACTCACACCTCAGGATCTAAAGGTGAACACAATACCACAAAGTCAGGATGGCTGCTAGAGTCAAGAAACTACATGATCTTAACATGAACCACTCCTCCCTTCCTTCATTTTCTTCTCCCCGGGCCTGTAAACAGTCTGACCTGTTTTAAGAGTTCGTCCAAGGGAAGAAGCAAAAAGGTCACAGAAGACAGGTGGTCACTTAATTCAGGTGATTTGCATAGGGAAAGACATTTTGGGAACCAAAACAATTAGGTCACCAGGGGGTTTACCTGGCATCCTAATTCTAGGGGTCCCTTGGACTCCATACAATTTTCTTTAAGGGTCCAATCGATAAATTTAAGGGTCCACAAGTTATAATATATTTAAAATTTAACTTATGAATAAAACAAATGAGTTATCTATACAAGGTATGAAATATATGAACTATTTGTTGTCTTTAAGTTCAACTTTGTTTGCATAAATCATATTAAGATGGAAATGAGAGTGGAATAGGAACAAGCTTTTTATTCATATTATGCATCCAAATGGATGCGCATTAAAAAACTTTGGGGGTATAACAACTTTTTGAGGGTCATATACTCGCATTTTGCGAGTCCAGTAAATCCCTGGGTCACATAGTACATGACTAGGAAGGTGAACTTGTGCTGATTTGATCATTCTATGATAGACATCACAAAACATTCTTAACTCTGATACAGTTTAAGCTGCCATAGTGACCCACTAAATAAAAGGACTCCTTATCTTATGTGATCTAAATGTATTGTTCTAAGAATATAGGGGGGGGGGGGGCAGTGGCTAGTGGTCAGCATGTTCGACTTCTGATCATGAAGTCTGGGTTTCAAGCCCAGGTCAGGTCTTAGTAGCCTCTCCCTGTCTTTTGGATGAGACAGTAAAAACCGAGGCACAGTGTCACAGTAGATGTTGACATGTTAATCAACCCTTGCTCTAATACCATAAGTGCCGAACATAGGCAAAATTTGTCTCTCTTCATCAGCAAACGGTGATGTCTCCATATATGTGAAAGATTCTTGAGTGGGACGCTAAACAACCAACCAACCAAAAATGGCTTTCTCTCATATAAATCACCCGAATTAAGAGACCATCTGCCATATGTGACTTTCTCCTCCTTCCAATAGATGGTCTCTTAAACATGTTAAACTATAATCAACTGAACTATAAATATAGTGAAAAGAATCAAAGCAAAGCAAATGTGCAAATGTTTGTCACTTACATTTGGGTAGTCCTCATGCCTCTTCAGTGCCAAGTGAAGATTTCTTTGAAAAACAGCCTGATCCACCCCTGAAAATGAATAAGTCAGTTAACTAAGTCACTGCGGCAAAATCAGAGGAAATACAAAATTAATATCACAAAAATGTAGGAAACAAAAAACCATGCAAGACTTTGAGTTCATCTGTTAATAAAAGTCCAAAGGACTGAACCCTGAAAAAGACTAGATGTGTTAAAATGACATGAATGCCCCCTGTTTGCAGCAAAGTTATAAATTTTGAGTAGACCAAGGGGTATAACTCTGCCAAAAGTATTTCAACCCAAACTAAATTCACAACTGATATGTATATACTCCCAAAATATCTATAAACCAAATGTTCAAATCAATGTCGATGTATCACACAGATAATGACCCGAAACCGAGTTACAATAGAATGACAGAATTACAAAACAATGATAACACTATATGCGCTTGGTCTTTTCATTTGGGGGGAGGGGGGCATAACATGTACATCATTATGTACCGTTTTTTACATGCACATACACATGCTTTAAACATGAAGAAAAATATACTTTACTGAAATGGGCTGAGACTACTTAGTTGTCTTTTAAATTTCTGACGATTATATGTCTGCAATCATGCATAATTGACTATACATAATTAAATCTAATTATACCTTTCCTAGGCACGTTCACTCATTAAACAAAAATCTATTCATACCCTGGACAACTCTCTTACTGATAAGATATTTCTTTTTTTAGAGGACTGTTTTACAATTACTCCAACATGACTTAAACATGGGATGACAAGATAAACATGATCAAAAATCAGATTTACCCAAAGTATTTGGTGTTTTTCCATCTTTTAGCGTCAGTTCTGCTTTTGACATTAACTGGCAAAATACAGAATCATTCATGTAGATACCCTCACCCTCTGCTGCAGACTGTTTTCTTCTCTTTTTGCTGACATCACTTCCTGTTTCGACACGAAAACAAGCAATGATTAGAACAGGCGATTGAAATATAAAACATTTGAACATTGGAAAAATACAAATGAACTTGTATATACTGAGTCAAACCTATTTTACGAGACTACCCAGGGAAGCTCAGTGTACCTTAAATATGGTCACACATGACAGGAATTCTTTTAATTCAGATGATTCGTATAGGAAAACAACAATTTGGGAGGCAAACATTGAAGTCACATAAGGCAGACAATCTTTTATATCCGTGTGTCAATAAGGTAGAGTGCCATAGACTGTATTTAATTTGAAGTAATAGACACAAAAAGTTTTGCTTAACAAAGTTATAGGAATTAACCTCTCCTTCCAGCATCATTAGATTTTTGTTTGTATTGTTGTTAAACGTCCAACTCAAGAATCTTTCACTTATATAGAGACGTCACCATGTACCAGAGAAGGGCGACAAATTCTGCCACCTGCAGCATAGGTCCGATTCGAAACCAATGATGTCGCAATCAGAAGGCGAAAGCACTAACCACTGGGCTCTGACACCCACCCACCCCTCCAAATTTTAAGTAATAGACACAAGAAGTTCTGTTTAATTAAGTTATATAGGATTTCACCTCTCATTCTGGCTTCATTAGATTCTTGTGTTACATGTCATAAAGAAGAAACACATAGAAGATTGAATACTAATTAGACTGAAACATACCAGACTTTCTTTCGTCGCCGTGATGGGGCACTTTGCGCTTAAAACTTGTAGTTCGTTCTGCTACCATTCTGAGGCAATGACGAATCTGCAGAAAATAACGAAATTGTGAGCATGAAATACTCAAATTATGAGGTGGTCTCTTCAATGAGATTAAAGTACAATAATGACATACAGAGTGAACTTAGGTGCTCTATTATTGAATTGTGGGGACTGGACTGTAGGTGAGGTAGATGTCACCAGACACCAGTGATGATCTTCAGATATTTGCTTGTTGGTTGGTTGTATATTGAAGTTCAACATCCAACTCAAGAATCTTTCACTTTCATTGAGATGTCACCAAAACCGATGAAGTGTGACTAATTTGCCGTACATGTATACTCTGTTCTTTTTTAACAAAAAATATTAAGGTTGTTGTACATAAAAATTCTGAGGATACTGCACTAGACAGTCAGTGAAGCCTAGTGACAAAGCTATTTAAAAGTTTGGGGTATTGGATATGTTTTTCGAGATTTACACCATTATGTGCCCTGTCTTTGTACAGTTTTTTGCGAAACAGAGTATACCTGTATGCTTAACCATACATTTTTGTACTCCATAGAGCAGTGAGGTTCTTTAAGATTCTAGTGGGGCCTCCGTGGCCATGTGGTTAGCGTGTTCGACTTCGAATCGAAGAGTCTGGGGTTCAATTCCACCCAGCGCCACACCATGGTTGGCCGTCCCTATCTTTCAGATGGGACAGTAAAAACCGAGGTCCTGTGTCACAAAGGGTCTTGGCACGTTACAGAACCCTTCCTGCTTTATGACCATAAGTGTTGAGCATAGGCAAAATTTGATGCCCTTCACCAGCACAGGATGACGTCTCCGTATGAATGGAATATTCTTGTGTGGGACGTTAAATAACAACACAATACAACAACTACCGGTGTAAGATATGCTAGTAATAGGCCTACCTACTATAGGACAAGGACAGCCAACTGCAGCACATGGGGATTGAACTTACAACCTCAAGTGTATACACTAACCATTGAGCCGAGACAGCCCAAAATATTTACTTATAGTTATACCTGGCACTCTGGACCTCTAACTTCTAAGCAAAGACTTGAAAGAGGCCAGGAATTTTTAACATGTCAACACCTTTTCCACCCAGGTTGCCCTCAACCTCAAGGCTTAAAAAAATTACCGGTCCCAGTATCTAAAATTGTTGTTAACCAAATCTATATGTTGTCAAAAGGTACAATTAAGTTTAAGAAATGACGTTTTTTACTGACTTTAGTCTCGCTCAGTTTCAGTTTCACTTTGAGTTTGACGTCTTGGCAGTGTGTCACTGTCAGTGGTTGCGTAAATCAAGTAAACATTCGCGTATTTGGCTTTTAAGTCTACTACTTGAAGTACATTTGTAAACAAAACTCGTTTAGACTGAAGTATACTTTCGCTAGAAATTCTTTTAACAAGTTTTCTCCCCAGTCCCTGTACTTACACAACGATTATGGAAATTGCATTTCCCGCTTTAAGTTGAAATTTTCATTCGGAGTTCTCTACACTTTTCCTTTCATTAGATGGAAAAATTACAATACCGGAAGTGAGCCACGATTCTAAGCAACAAAATGATGACGGACAAAATTACATGATGCTGGTCATGGATGGGTCTCAACTTTGCAAGCAAACTCGCAGTTCTACAGTCAAGTACACAATAAGCCTAGATCTACTATAACAGGTAGGTTTAAATCGAGATCATTTTATGCATTCTAATAAATATGAAATACCTAAAAGTTATCTAAAGGTCATTTTCATCATTTTATGTTTAGATACATAGATCATACTGATTATAGATTTAGAATCTATACTCTGTTTTGCCAAAACTGTTCACGGATAGAGCACATAACGGTGTAAATCTCCTCGAAAAACACGTGAAATACCTCAAACAGCTTTTAAATAGCTTTGTCTCTAGGCTCCGCCGACTGTCTAGTACAGTTGATGAAATAATGTTCGCAGAATTTTGAAAAACAACGACTTTTACAATTGTCGTTTAAAAAAACAGAGTATACATGATTGTAGGTTATGTAGAGAAAAATCATCACAAAAAAAAAAATCAGAATCTGGTTGAATAATAATTTGCCTGTCAACCCAAGATGGCCCTCCCGATTTCATAAATTAGAATATTGGTTTGTGTTATTTTTTAACCTCTGGTAATATAGAAATATAATAGAAATCATTTGGAGTGGCTTTGTTCAATTTCTATTTTTTTAGGGGAGGAGTCTTTTTTTTTAACATTGAATATGGTTGACTTTTCAAATTTTATACTTAGAACTAGAACAGTAGAAGAATCATTGCAACTTTTGTTTAGCATCATTGATATTTTTGAGATATAGTTATTAGCTCACCTGAGCCAATTTAGGCTGTAGTCAAAACGCACCACCTGTCATCCACCTATCCGTAAACTTATCATATTTTCAACTTCTTCTTCAGAACCTTTGCAGGGATTTTGATGAAACTAGGCAGAGTTGAAGTAATCATGGTCCCCAACATGTGTTGTTATTTTTTGGTTTGATCCACCCAGAGGTGGAAGAGGGGCGGGGTCAAATAGGTTTGGATGGGTACCCTCCTTTTAGAATTTAGAAACTTTTTAAGAACAGAAGGGTTGCATAGAATGCTAACCTGAATATATCTGAATGATCCAGAATGATGTTTCTGACTCCATTCCCTAATTCGAAAATCAAATTTTTGACACTTCATATTCTTTTATATTTTGAGCTAATATCTTTGATTTCAACTTCTGCTTGTATTGCTCAGATACCAGAACCCAGCTATTCCTATATGCTTACTAGTGTAACTGAAAGGAATTAAATACTTATTTGCAGATTTTTCATTAGAGTTATCTCCCCTGATATTTTACATCCGCTCTGATATCTGATTTTTTTTTTCTTTTGTTGTTGTTGATTTATGCTTCACTTGACAATCTTTCAGCCCTATGATTGTTGGTGGAGGATAGAAACCAGCTAGTTTTTTAAGCTATAAGACAGTTTCTACTGTCACTCTAAGCACTGAAACTTGAATAGGGCTAGGCATCATAAAACTTACGAGTTATTTAAGTCTATGAATTTCCTAACTGCAGCTTCAAGGGCAGTCAGAATTCAGAATTAGCTGGAGTTGAGTAAATTCCCAGAATCAAGTAATTTCTTATTTTTTATGTTGTAAAGGCCCAGTATACATGGTGTTTGTGATATATCTGTGGTAATTTTCTTTTGTCATTTATTTGCTTTGTATGTGTAGTATTACCAGAATGTGATGAATTATTGAGTCACTTCTCTGTGGCATTGACGCCTGACATTTATGATGAACCTGATAAAATGTTACTTTATTTGGGAGCATGCCATTAAAAGATATCAAAGATAGGGTGTATACTTCAATGTTTTGGGAAATTGATTTTCCTCAGGCCATACTTTTTTTTTTATTTGTTATGGTTTATGGATTTGTATTTCTCAGCAATCGTGTTGGTTGAAAAAAAACAAAACAAACAAACCTTGTTGAAAGCCAAAATGAGTTATAAAGTTCAGGATTCATTCATAAAACATACTGATATATTATTGATGCCTGTGTTATATATATACAAACTGATATCATTTTGGACAATATCATTCTTAGAAATAACAAGTAAGTACAAGTTCTATACTAGTTCTATAAGTCCAGAAATCAGATTGGTTGGATCCATAAACCAACAATTAAAAAAAGTATGGCTTTGTGAGAGGGGCTGTAGTTGTTCAGTGGTTATCATGTTCAGCTTCTGGTAATTGTGAGGCCTTGAGTTCAAATCAATGCCGTGTTGAGGTTGGCCATCTCTATCTTTTGGACGAGACACTAAAAAACTGAGGTCCTGTATTAAAGAAAGTGTTGGCATGTTAAAGAATTTTCACTGCTCAGTGCTCAGTGGCCATAACTGCTGAGCATAGGCCAAACTTGTTGCACATCACCAATTTAACATTGTTGATTCTTGAGCAGGCTGTCATACAACGATACAAATAATCAACCTTCCCCTTTCTCCTTCTGAATTTTCAGAGGTCCATTATAAGTGCAATATTCATTGTACATATAATTTGTTTCCTTATCGCTACGGAGCCTCCGTGGACGAGTGGTTAGCACATATTCGACTTCGAATCAAAGGGTCCGAGGCGCCACTTCGCGGTTGGCCGTCCCTGTCTTTCGGATGAGACAGTAAAAACTGAGGTCCCGTGTCACAGTAGGTGTTGGCACCTTAAAGAACCCTCCCTGCTCTATGGCCAGAAGTGCCAAGTACAGGCAAAATTTGTCGCCCTTCACCGGCACACGGTGACGTCTCTATATGAGTGAAATATTCTTGAGTGGGACGTTAAAACAGCAATACAATACAATACAATCCTTATCACTACATAAGTGAAAGATTCTTGAATGGGGCATTATACAACAATACACGTACAAACAAGTAATTAAGAGGGATACCAACTTTGATGTGTAATTTCACACATTTTACCGTAATAAAAGATTAACTACAGTACTTATGCTAATTAACTGCAGTATGCTGAATTATAGACGTGAAGCACTTGCAAATTAATTTACCATGAATTATGAATGCCGGTGCATTATTGAGTTGTTTTGTAATTTTTGCCTGCCCCCGTAGAAATGCAAGGAATGAAGAAATCACTTTTTCATCTGTGTTCCTGACGTTTGTAACACTTTCTTTACGACATTAAGTGTTTATTAGCTGTTGTAGCAGGATTTGAAGATGTTCTGTGAGTGTAAATACCACCACCAAAATGTCTTGTTTGTTAAGCTGCAACATCACGGATAATTATCAATATCTGAAAT
>JACSZP010015122.1:0-17573 GCA_016161895.1 Pinna nobilis | reverse complement strand
ATATATATAACCAGAGTCGTCACCAAGTGCGGGTAAATGGTTTCAACTGCCAATACTTAGTGCTTACATCCATTTAAGCATTGCGAATTACACAATGCGCACCGTCTTCATTCAGGTAATTTCGCAGTGAACTTGAAAAAAATAGACTCGTTGTTTATAATTAAATTTTGGTATTAACTCCTTCAATTTTTGAAACGTTTGTTTATCTTTTCATTTTTAATCGAAACAATATAATCAAACAAACAGTCGCGCATTAGTTGCATCATTATGACAACTGCCAATATTACTGCATTCAGTATGCGTGACGTAATACACAACCTTCAGGGGCGTGACTTAATTCGCGTTCGGGTTATTGAAGTGTGAACCGATTGTTTTCTGGATTATTAACCAATGAAATTCTCGGAAGTTTATTATATTCAATTATTTATCATTGGTTGAATTTTTTTTATAACGCACCTACTGTTAAACCAGTGTCATAATAGTTGTCAGCAAATTGAATAACTCTAACGACTTAATTGTAACCCACCTGGAGACCGTTCTATATAAGTGAAAGATTCTAGATTGTAACGTTAAACAACAATACAACCAACCAACAGGCACTGCACCCTAACAAGGAATCACGGATGTTCTTGGTTCTTAATAGGTTTGTTGAAATCTGCAATGGATAACCGAACTGACATTGTCTCCTTACATGCAATCACAAAATATATCGTAGAGGACAACGATTTCCTTTATTGTAAGCATAACTAAATGCGCATACATGTAATCAGATAAACTTTAATTGTCATCAACTTCGATCAATCTGTTTTGTCGAAAAGAAATCTATAAACGTGATCAAAGAAGCAAAATACAACACTGCAATGTACTAATATATGCTAAGTAGAAATAAAGCAAGGCAAAAAAAAACCTATAAAATTATGTACAGAAGCTCCTGACTTCAAACAATCTTTAGCCTTCGGTAATGGAATATTAGCCGCTGATTTCGCCAGGGAAATAACAAATTCTTGTGTTTGAACATGAACTTACTATCAACTTATAACAAGCCATTATTGTTTGATCTCTATATCGTTCGCGCCTATAGGAAGTTGGTGTGTTAGCTATGCATATTCAAACACGTAGCGTTGATAAGGATCTAATCTGTCAATTGTAACATTACGGTAAATACAATCCCCCAGCTTTTTATTGAGGTTAAACATAAAAAAGAAAACCACATATTCTCAGGAGTCAAACAAGGCGAAAGTAATTAAGCCACTGAATTTACAGCGCCAAATCATTGTATTAAACGATGTGCGAACTGAAACATAGAATGTTAATAAGTTCTTCTTTGTTATTGTCTTTTGTGATGCTTTCATTCAAGGAGTGGTGGGTCAAGGGAATTATTCCTGTATTTCAATATTCTTACGCTTGAAAGTGTGCTCTGGCACGTGACTGATTGCATTCCGAGAATCACTTTACCCAAGGGAATCCAACCAAGTTATTGGTTGATGTCGATAACTTAATGTTATTATTCTTATGACTATACAAGTACTTTAATGGTCAAAGAAAAAATGTTGATCAGAAAATACTTAACTTCAAACAAAATAGTTATCATTTTAAAGGATCTACACGCTTGCTGACAGTGAGAAGTTATGTAAGAAAAATGGAATGACTTCATTTGAGTAGTGGGGGCCTCCGTGGCCGAGTCGTTAGCGTGTTCGACTGCGAATCGAAATATCCGGGTTCAAGCCGCGTAGCGCTACTCCGTAGTTGGCCGTCCCTGTCTTTTGGATGAGACAGAAAAACCGAGGTCCCGTGTCACAGTAGGTGTTGGCACGTAAAAGAACCCTCCCTGCACTACGGTCGGCAGTGTTGAGCATAGTCAAACTTTGTAGCCCTTCACCGGCACACGATGACGTCTCCATATGAGTGAAATATTCTTCAGTGGGACGTTAAGCAACAGTACCATACCATACAATTTGAGTATTAGATGCTTCAACACCAAGACACATGGTTTCACACTTTTCCCGGAATCAAGTGTTCCAGATATAATATATGTTTCTTTGCCTTTTGGCTATGCGCCATGCCATTTTGTTTCTTTTTGAATGTCAGGTTTATATAAAACGAAAGCTATGTACAGAATATTAATTTCAATAAGTTATAATTTTATGCGAATTGAAATTTGAAAAATCACTGATTTATAGCTATATCAATAATTTGAAAAGACAAGAAAACATTTCACAGTAATAATTACAGGTATTTCATAGTGTCTGTAAAAGCCAGCGTACAAACAAAACCATGAGTACACCTTCCATTATAATTTTAATCCAACAAGAAATAACTTGATTTCACTTATATGAGGTTAATTACTATGCTGTTTTTGGATTTTCATTCACCATTGATATCCATTAAAATTGAAAATCAAAAGTGATAACTCCTTTTATTTTAACAACACATACAACATGTAATAGAACAACACAACACAGATTTTAACAGATTTAAGAACACGTGAATAGATTATGTGAATAGGATCAGGAGTCCAGGAAATTTAAACATCTCCAGCTTACACTCATGTCAGTTTCTCCCCTTTGTTGACTTTGCAATATGTAGAAGGCAGTCCAGTAAATAAAAATCTACGACAACGGTCAGATATGTCAGAAAGTTATAGGGCCAGAACACGGAGCGAAATAAATATACATTGTATATAAACAACGGTTCGTTGAATCAATTGTCTGTAGCTATGGTACAAACTAGAAAAACAACAAAAATTGAAATGCAGTTTGAAGGGATATATGAACATAGCATTGCAGTGTTTTTTAATGTCCCACTCAAGAATATTTTACTTAAATATGGAAACGTCACCGTGTGCTGATGAGGGACGTAAAATCTTACCTACGCCCGTAGAACAGGGAGGGTTTTTTAAGATGCAGATACATACGTCACGCGAATAGTGTATCATACGGGCTTTGCACATACATGTATATTGGTTTCAACAATTTTTTCAATAAATTTATACTAGCTCTTTCAAATATGAAGCGATCATTTTAATAAAATCCTTGGGTATCAACGCTGAGAATAAGTTTCGCCCTTTTGCTGTCGACTGTAGCCAACCATTATTCATCTCTGCTTGTCTAATTAATAAATGATCAAGTTTGCGACAAAAAAAGTGAAAAACATGAAATTAAAAACAACAACAAACTTTGAAGAAAAAATTGGAGAATAACAACTTGTGTAATAATCAGCAAGATTTAAAAAAACAAGATTGAGAAGTATGAATGTCATGTTTTGTTTCATCCTTTCTGAAGTCGACGCCGATGTTGATGAGTGTTACAATGGACCCTTGTTGCGTTAATCAGACGGCAATTAGTTTCAATATCTCAGGGCAGAAAATTCATGGTTTTATGCTCTTTAAAATAAGGACACATACAAAGATTGGTGAAAACTGCAGATATATATATTTTTAAAAAAGGCTTAATTGTTTGAGTTAAAGATGCAAAAAAAAAAAAGAAAAAAAGAATCTATCCCCACAAGGAGGACATGTTGCCTATGTTGGAAACACGCATACGTAATGCTTCACACCATTATTACAAGAATGACCTGCTTTCAAGCATGTTTTTTTCAGGCTTAAACGGCATCTTTCTGTGTCACTCTGAACTGAATAAAGTGATTATACAGAAAAAAACACTACAAATACAATTATACATTATCTCTGAAATGTTTACCCAACGCGAACTTTTTTATCTCCACAATTGCTACATTTGAGGATACTATAATGTCAATCAAAATTACAGAGAATAATTGTCATTAGTCCTATTATACATGTTAATGGAATATTCTTTTTTTTCGTACCGGGTTTTAATGTGAAGTGATTTCAAATTAACCGAGGATAAATGTCAGATTAATCTATTTTTGTAACTGCTTTAGAATGAAGGTATTGATTTGAAGGTCGACCAAATGCCTGCTTAAATTATTTCAGAGCCGTCGGAAATTATAAAAACTGCCTGTTTTTCAATGATGAATATGTACTTCATGTCACTCAAGCGTAGTGATGTTAACTTTCTTCAGTCTTTAAAAGTACATGCCTCTGAGAAAATAAAGAATTCCGTAGATGGTTTAGAAAGTACGATAACACACAAACATGCACATCGTTTTATCTATAGTTTCTTTTTTATTCTTTGCCTACACATCTAAGAACGATCGGAAATAAGACATACAATATATAAGGTTCAACTACCGCACAACAGAGAATATATTTTGTTTACATTGCGCATGAATGTCACATATATTGTGCAAGGCAAGCGGTCAGTGTTTATCTCAATTATCTCATTAAGTGATGAAAAGTAATAAATCATGGACATTATCCTTTTTCTTTAAACTTAATCATCATTTTTCTAATTTCCGTGATAAAGTACTGTCAGCTTACCGTCACAAAGTAACCAGAGCAAAGCAAAGATAGTGGTATTATGGTAGATAATACCTCTTCGTCCCGTATGTTGTCTTAGAAGTGTATTGTTCAATGTTTTATTTCTTCGAATTGTTGACGTGTTCAGATACGTCGCATCCTGTAAAGATTAGACATTTGACTTAATACAATAATGGTTTTTTTTTCATTTAAGAACATCTGTCGTTTTTCTGAAAATAATTCATGCTAAGAAAGTAATTAGGTCGTCTCTTAGTAAAACAATTTGACAATAACAACAGGGTAAACTGACTTCTTCCTGACACCTGGTCCCATTTCATAATGCTTTGCTATTGTTTTCCACGACGATAATTCCCAGTTTGTCGTATTTTTAAGGATTTTAATTACCGAATAAACCTTTTTACTTCCCCATATAATAAAGAAACATCTAAATCAGAAGATATTAAATTGACTCAATTATTATGGCAAAATTGATTTCTAATTTTGTACATTTTAAATTTACTCGCAGTGGGTGTTCAGTAGAGGTCGTTTATTCTTCAAATGACCCCTGACTATATTTATATATTGTTTCTTTGGCGATTCTTATGATAATATTTATTCCATTAAATCAAAGTACTGTATAGTCATCAGTTATAAATGTCGTTTAAACAATTACTATGCGTTCAGAATGACTTCGTTTCTTGCCTTCCTTTGTAAGTTCGGGGTTTGTTCCAGACTGAACCATATTCAACAAGCTTTGAGAAACACATTTTAGTCATGTGATTAAATATTAAAGAATGGGTCGTCCAACAGTCAAAATAAATGTTCATGTTTAAGTTGACAGAACACTGGTCGGTAGGAGTACACATGGCATAAGTCCTCTTTTCGATCAGTAATAATTTTCACGTTGTACTAGCAAATTTAAGTTGTCTACATCCAAAATGAGAAAATAAGCTGATACCTCCTCTATGTTTTCCTCTAATATATCTATACGCTACAATCTTTATCAATGTTTGAATTATTTGAGTCTATTAAGCTTCAAATACATTTCTGTTGTAATGCTGATAAACATCCTGAATCATATGAATTCCTTCCTTTTGGAATAAGAACATTTCATCTCGACATACATTTGAATAGTCTGAACATCCGTCCTCTTTGAATTAAACTTCATGTAATTTTGTATCAATTTTTGTGCTAATGTACTGATTTATCATTTAGGAAATGATTTTTTACGGTAATGTTTAATTTATACAAAGCAAACAGTAAGTGGTCAATACAGAAATGTGTTATTCGTGAGAGTATTCTGAATTTAAATGTTCCTAGTCGATTAGGAATCGAGTACGGCATACGCTTGTCATGTTATATTACAGTTTGTCGTTTTCTTTAAAAAATGATTAAAGGTCTCTATCAAGTAACGATTAACAGAAATAAGATATTCTAGGAAATATAAATTGATGTCGTATAAATTTCAAGATGAAAAAACAACTACTAATCCCAAACGATATCGCAATATGTGGCCAAAAGCGGTCTGTTTCTTTTGTTAAGAGAAATAATAATCAATATTTGCAGAGACATACGGAGTTATATATGTCTCTGATGTTAGTACAATCTTGCTTTTACAATTTCTTAACTCAATCTTTTGATACAACAATGATTTCACATTTATGATATATTGCAGAGAGTTTTGTAGCGTTTATATACTAAAATATATTCTCGAATTTGTTAAAAAGTTAGACATCTACAAAACGTCAATTCAAAAGTCGACATAATCTTTTCTCCAATCATTATGATCAAAGCGCAGTGAATCAAGCGTTGTTTCTGATTAGATTTCTAACTTTCAACAATACGGTCGTTTTATGAATTGTCCACCTTTCAAAAATCAAAAGATGAGACTAGTTTAGATGGATATAAATTCTATAGAATAATTTAAAAATTGTACTGTAGTCAGTCATAAGATTTCTTTCTGTGAAAAGGCATAAACAACTGAAACCATAACAACAAAGATATGTGTTCATCGGAAACTCAATACGACAACTAGTTAGAATCTGCCAATAAACAAATGTAGTTGGTTCATTGATACTTGTTACTGTGGCATCAGGCTGACGGACAAAACGCGCCAAATTCCATTCTCATTTCCTCAAATACGTAATTACGTCTGGTTTATCATCAGATGTGGGAGATAAATATATGGCGCTCAGTACACGACCTGAATTGAACTTTGCATGTCTCTTGTGACAAATACACAAGGACATTGCGTTGACCTTTACACGATAACGATATGAAAACAATTACTCTAATCGATGTAACCCATTGTTCACATATTATCAATTTATTCCATTGTACGTAATAGATATTACGCTTTTGGCGCCACAGAGCAGTCGAAATAATTTGCAAAGTTCTGCTTCAGTTATATAATATTTGATAATGGTAAATTGATATATCAAACCTATTAGATAAAAAGACACGGACAAAATTAGATGATTAATAAATGGAAAAGGGATTATAGTTATTTTAGCTATTTTTCTTCGTGTCTTATTTGATTGATCTAAAAATTTTATCAATAATATTTTGTGTGCCTTAGATGTTCACTCGCGGCATTTTTACAAGCAATCTTACGATAAAAATTCAGGTAGTAGTCGTACATGCACGGATATTTGATATTAATCATTTGAAAAAGCATTACTTTAATTCAATAAATACAGTCATAATTTGTTTTATGTATTTCTTGTAAATCACAGTTCGTCGATTTTATCTTAAAAATTACAAATTATGGTAATTAGAATGCTCACTTACTATTACGAGTGATTATAATCGTGAGAAGTTTTGCTAAGAGGACTCCGATATGTTGTTGTTGCTGTTGCGCTGTTGTTTAACGTCCAACTCAAGAATATTTCACTCATATGGAGACGTCACCGTGTGCCGGTGAAGGGCGACAAATTTTGCCTGTGCTCGGCACTGCTGCCCGTAGAGCAGGGAGGGTTCTTTAACGTGCCAACACGTACTGTGACACGGGACCTCGGTTTTTACTGTCTCATCCGAAAGACAGGGACTGCCAACCGCGGAGTGGCGCTGCGGGAATCGAACCCCGGACCCCTCGGCTCGAAGTCGAACACGCTTACCACTCGGCCACGAAGGCCCCACTCCGATATGTAAATAGTAACCTGAAACATGTTGTATAAATTGCATATCTTGTTCTGTACTCATGGTATATGTTGTGGAAGATATTGTGTCGTCAATGTCCAGAGCAAGTTCATACCATCGAGGAAAGTCTGTTATAATTTAAATCAACAATTAATCGCGTAAACTTTATTTTCACTTATTTACCCACTCACTTGCCAAAACAAATTTTTTTACAATTAAACATGTACACTAGCGAAAATAAAGTATCGCAAACAATAACACAGTCACTTATTCGCCAAAATTAAAGTTCCGCGAATTTTTTATCGGAATTGTAGTAGTAAGGAATTTGCAAAAATCACTTCCACGGAAGTAGGGAAGTATTAAGGATAACATGCATTCATTGTGTCTTTAGGCATTGTGCGTTTGCATCCTTTGTGATATTTACTACAGGATCAGCCAGTAAAATGATCACTTACAAATACCGGAACTAGAAATCATTATAGTGGGTATAGGTTGCCACTGATTGTAATATCACGATGAAACCATTTGAAAAAAAAATATGCTTGTATAAGTCTGTAGATAAGGGGGTATGGTTCAGCTACAGTGCTCTTGAAATCATTGTGCCAGATAGATTTCATTCACATCATATAACGACGAAGTTCTGTTGTTATTTTTATACCGAATTTTGTTGTTTATTTCTTTGCAGATTTACTTTGCCCATCAATATGCCTTAACATGTAATATACAGTTTCTCTCTAAAACCCGATTACACATTGGATTTTCAGAGGCCGATATTTTTCCTGTATTTATCGCATTATTTTCTTGTTCTTTTTTATTGTTCTTATTAAGTTCAGCAAAATTCTGTCTTGCCATATATCCCTTCATGAGTTAAATTTGAATATTGGGCTACAGCGAGTGTGTCCGGTAGAAAGAGGAAGCTTATCATTCTGGGCACCTGGTCCCTTCTCTGATGTATCCATGGGTCTGTGTTAACCTAGCTGTTTACTTTGTATTCCTCAAAAGTAATGAGATTGATCGATGTTCTTAACATTTCATTTTCCATTGTTACAGTACCCAAAAAATCCTAGTTAACATTTGCAAATATGTTAAGCATATTCTTGTCATACCGGAGTAGGTTTTGTCACAATGTTTTATTGAGATCGTTGACACCTACGTAAGACAAAATCCCGTGTCTCTTCGATGAACTTTTGGCTTTATATAGATGCAGATTTGTCATTTGAAACTTTATGGCTCTTTATGTTGAAGATGCTGAACAGATAAACAGGCTTTATTAATTTTCATTTTATGTAAGTACGACAATTGCAATGAATATATTGTTAGATTTTTTAATGTAGGTCAAAAAAGGTTGCTCGCTAATATACAGCGAACTCTAGGAGGAAACATATTCTATGCAAAACTGTAAGTTTTGTTTTAAAAGCTTTGTATAAAACTGCATAAGGCCTGTTTTAAAGATCAGAGACTTTTTGACTTCACTGTTCAATACTTTCTGATATTTCCATAATTTTTTTTACTCGGATATTTAGTGAATGATAAGTTGCTTAAATATATCTTTGATATGAAAGCCCGTTAAAGGCCCAGTGAAAAGTTTTTCCATGTGCTAGAAACCATCGTTATGTCTTTCTGTCCTGAAAAAGAGCTATAACCTCTTAGACGTCATCCATATACTGTTGGAGATGAAAACAAGTATTGGAAATAAACAGCAATTAGCAGCTTAATTAAACCATTGAACTAAGTAAATAAATGCATTTTAATCTTGAGTTTGGATGGGGGCATCGTCAAAACCTGATTGTCTTCATAGAAAAGTCCTTGATAATTGATTTAAGGATTTAATAGAGAGTCCGTTATTTTCAAGGGTTGGTGAATTAAGCGTTGAAGATAAAGATTATTGCAGCGCTGTTAAAACAGTAAGCTTAATCACTCAAATAAGTATTGATATTTGAATATGTATTTATATCGCAAAAGACTGATTCCTTTGCAATCAGGCTCATTTGTTTTAGAATTTGAAAAAAAAATCCCTTTTTAGGCCTTTCTGTTAGGATGAGAAAAAAAGTCAGATTTTAAGGGCATTCAGAATTGAAAATTTAAAAAATCGAATGACAGATATAATCACACCATAGCCAAGCCAAAAGGAAACAATACGACAAGCAGTTAAACGCACCGACAAAAATACAAAAGAACCATCTTTAACGGGGTAACACGAAGTCCACTGAAAGCCGGTTGAGTTTAGATGCCTCTGTTAGGTAAGCAACTGGGCCTCCATGGCCAAGTGGTTAGCGTGCTCGACTTCAAATCGGGGTCCGGGGTTCGATTTCAGCAGCGCCACTCTACGGTTGGCCGTCCCTCTCTTTCAGATGAGACAGTAAAAACCGAGATCCCGTGTCACAGTACGTATTGGCACGTGAAAGAATCCCCCCCCCCCTGCTCTTCGACCAGCAGTGCCGAGCATAGGCAAAATTTGTCGCCCGTCACCGACACACGATGACGTCTCCATATGAGTGAAATTTTCTTGAGTTGGACGTTAAGCAACATTACAATGCAATATATACATACTTTATTCTCTGTGTGATTGTTTTTTTTTTATTCTGCCACTTTTCCTAATTGCCATGCATGGAATGTTTTTCCCAAAATAAACTCGGTGTCGTATTCACGAAACTGAACACCAAGAATTCAAAACGACATTTATTTGCACTAACATTTTTTTGCATTATTCAACAGACTACGAATCTCTACGATCATATTTCCAATTCTAAAAGACACTTAATGTATCCATTTATATTTGTTCTATGTCAATTGTGTGTATGATTATGTAAAGAATCATCTAATTATTGCGTATATTGAAGTTTCACTTTACACTAAGGTGAGTCATGTAAAGCGCGAATAATTGCGATGTAGATATCAAGGTGAGAGGAACAATAAACTGCCAACTTTATTATCCCCTAAATCACACGCTTTTGTTTCCTCAAGATCCAGCTGATCGGTTAATCATAATCAATATGCAGCGTGTGTCGGTTAAAAAAACAAAAAGATAGTCTTGTGATAAATCACACCTGAACGATGCTTCACACTCCACGGTTATCCGTTCTAGCCTCAGACACATATATTCACACATACAATGATTGAAATGTAAGAAAAACAACATATCACGGACTTGTGTAAAACAAAACATCATATCTTTCAAGGGATTAGAAAGGAGGAAATGTCGGCGCCCCTGTAACCAAATAGTTAGAACATAGCGCTTTGAAACACGAATCTAACTTTTTCTAGTCCATATCCTTCTTGAGTAAGAGAGCCGCATGCAAGCTTACTTTCTGAAGATTAGAGAAATTCTTGACTCTCCTAAATTAGTTAAAACTACGTCTGTTTTTTACCGAAAGCTTGTCGACCGTGGCGAGCTATTAAGCCAACCGAAAGAAATCTTACTGTATCTCTTCTCTTCCGTAGACGTCCAGGTATATGTGTTCGGATGGCAAAAACTTCGGATTTAAAAATTATCAATGCACTTTAACTCCTCTTCGACTCAATCGACGAGCTTGTAATCCTTCTAATAAGGATTTTGTCACTTGCGTTCTGGGAGATTCGACATGGATTTTTACCCGAATAATATTCTGTCAGATTTTCATCAACACCACTGGTAGAATGAATCAGATTCTAATATGGAAAATTGTTGAATATGGCGTAACGTCCATAGCAAAGAAGACTAAACATCGTTACAAATTGATACTAATTTTTTCTGTTATAAAAGTAATTTCGTCTGAAACTTTAAATAGGGTTAATAGCTAATGACATCTTTACGTTTTTTTTGCAACCAGTCTGTCTTATACACATCAAAAGAAAATACCAAATTGGTTGAGTGTACACACAAATTAGAATTGAGAGCCATTTCAAATTTGATACTTGTGACTACATGAAAAAGCTTTTCGTTTTGCTGTATTCATCTCTCACGGATCTTGGATAATTTAGATCTTTACATGTAACTGCAGTCTTGTGATTTTGATTGGCAATCGTACTGATACCATCAAAGGTACAGACGTCGTTATAGTAATCGGTTGCGTCTTGACGTCATTTCCGTAAATTTGCATCATTTTTCCAACAAAAATTACGGGACAGCAGATATAGTGAATTGGGTCTGTCCCGAAGCTTGGCCAATCACGGATAGTGCCTTTCGCTGAGTGAATCAAGTACATTGAAACATTACATAACTCGTGTCGTTTTCTTTGGGACATTTGCGATGGGCGTGGTATGTCAACAGCGAATACTATCTTTTTCTGGACGCCTAATGTCATCCAACATTTGAGAAGTTACTAATATATTACCTAATTGACCTCTTTTATTGTGTATTTCTGGTTTATTTCAAACGTTACTGCGTTGCTTGCTCATAATATTAGATAAAATTATGAATGGACGGTAAACTAACTTAATTTAATGGTTAAACAATTAGAATTAGAAAAAAACAACCGATAAACATATACCATTGAAGAGAAATTAGACTGATGATACCAGCGCAGTTTGACATTTGACCAGACCGATGTAAATTTCCAGTTTTAGATTCGATTACTTCATGTTCTCCCAGCTCAAAACGGATATATTTCAAAAATAATTATACAGGAACTTTGAAGGGTGGTCATGTTTTTGTTTCTTTCAATAAGCACGATTACATGGGAAAGGCCTCTTTTTATTGACAGCTGTATGTCTTGCTAAGCTGATCAGATACCAATATAGATATATGATATAACATATCTGGCGGAAGAGCCGACAGAAATATGACCCAGCATGAAGCTACCATTGACTAGTTCGAAAACATTATTGACCCAGATAGACGGACAGCAGTTCATTTAAATTTGTACCGGCTCACTTAGGTACATGACCCTATTAAAATGGGTGAAATAGAAGATACCAAGGGACATTCCAAATAGAATAAGTCAACGACAGACAAAATCGTGGCCAAAAAGGAGACAAAATTACAGACAGAAATACACAAATACACTTATAACTAAAAATAGTGTAACACAAACCCCGCTAAAAACCGGGGTTGAGTTCAGGTGCTCCGGAAGGGTAAGCAACTCCTGCTCCACGCGTGACACCCGTCGTATTAACCTGAACATAACATAATTTAATTCTTATATTTACATTCTGGTGAATTTTTTCACAAGTTACCTTCGAAACGGAGACTGTCACACTAGCTTACCCGTAGGGTTAGTACCGAACCCGGCCGAGCGGGTCGATGGGTATTTTCTCATACTACAATATTTAGTTAAAGTGATACTTATTTTCAATAAGGAGTTTTAAAAATAATTTCTTGAAATATTTAAGACAATTAAACAAGCAGTTGTTTTAAAAGGACTTAGCTGCTACAAGCATGTTCATTTAATTCTGTATGGTTGGATTATTATTCGGAAGATTGTGAGCGATATCTCGCTTCGCGCTACCTCAACTTATCAGCTGATCAACGACCGCATGCAAAGCGTAAGGCCTGTTGTCCGATAGATTTTCTGTTGGTATATCACTGTTGCTAGCACGAGTGAGATTTGCTAAAGCAGTACTCATGCTAGGTTTTCGAATGCTAGTGTAATTTTTATTCTAATTTTGACTGACAATCAATCTACTAGTGTAGGCTACCGCTCATCATGGTTTGAATACTACGCTAACTGAATGGTTTATGGAAAAATAAACCAGGTTTTTGCTACTAAGTTCATTGAATCCGATTTCAATAGAAATGTAAATATATGCATTTAGCATGAAAAGATTATACTGTTTGCTTGGCTCCATTCTTACTGATTGTAATATTTTATCTAATTCGCATCCTTTTGTGCATAACGCGCTAAAAACATATTTCTATTTTGGACATTCAACAGGTGCTGATGAAGGATTGGCATTAAAAACTTGTTGAAAATGTATTTGATGCATGCTCTATCTGGGTTACTTCAAGAAATGCAGTGAGAAGATCTAGTGTACTGTCCAAATATAACATACATGTACAAAAAAAAAAGAAGAAAATGATTGAAGGAAAGAAACATGAGAGGCAAAGGAAAGAGAGATCAAATATCGAGATAAAGTATGACATACGCAATTACTTTGGTTTCTTTTTCAAAATTCTTTGTCAGTGAAATTACGTTGTAGCCGAGTAACACAGAAAAAACTTTTCAATAAGTATCGAAGAGAGCTTCCAGATCTCTTTGGGACGTGATAGCTTAAAACATTTGCCAAAATACATAAGTACAGTAGAATCACTAATGTTGAACCCTGATACATTGCAATACAGCTTAATTTGTGATCATTTCATTTTTCGGGTAAATTTTTCTATTACTAATTTATCCCATTCATTTTCAAAGCTCTGTTTATTTGGAAGACAAATTTATTCCCGAACCGTTTCGGTATACCTGAATTCGTCTGTAGAATCACTAATGTTGAACCCTGATACATTGCAATACAGCTTAATTTGTGATCATTTCAATTTCCGGGTAAATTTTTCTATTACTAATTTATTCCATTCATTTTCAAAGCTCTGTTTATTTGGAAGACAAATTTATTCCCGAACCGTTTCGGTATACCTGAATTCGTCTGTATTGTAAAGCTTACGTGTACATAATTTACTCGTGCAAGATATTTCGAAGCTATCACATGCCTCTCTGCTCATCTGCAGAAATAATGAAAACTTAAAAATTTAAACTCTTAATGTTTTCATATTGTACAATGATCTCTTAGATTTACAAAACATTCGATTAATTTAAACATGCATATATCTTTAGAACATAAAGGTTGACATTTTTTTCTTTGTAGTTAGAGTAAACAGACTGACTTTGATTTAGGAACCTAAACAAAATATCCCGCTTGAGATCAGATCTCTCTCTCTCTCTCTCTCTCTCTCTCTCTCTCTCTGATGTAGAATTCAATGTTTGTATTCATTAGTATCATCAGATTTCATTTCACGGAAATATAAATTGTTATATCAAAGCTGAGGTAACTCACTCAATGGAAAAGTAAAATAAGATTTATTGACATGATTTGTTGCTATCGAAATTATGACAGACTTCTGGTAAAAGAATAAATAAGACAAATGACCAAGTACTCTTTCTGAACATCATGTTTTTTCATGACAAAATGTGTGATGACCATTAGACTTGAGTTTTTTTTCATGGTGTGTGATGACCATTAGACTTTTTTTTAGAGAGTTTTTTTCATGGCGGAGAGTTCAAGGTGGACACTAGGATTCTTGACCATTTTCAGACAATTGTGGTGTCGATTGTCTTTGATGATCGTAAGGAATATCGCACCCTTTTAAACCCTTTCCCAAAAACATCTTTTAACACGCGTACAAATTTTTTGTTAAATGCACAATATAGAACAAAATTCATGGACAAGTTACACCAAAGAAGCACATTTGCGACATTTCTGATGATGCGAGAAACAGATGCCCCGTAAGGAGTCAAATGGTACTTTGAGTAAAATAGAATATCAGATAAAGCTGACGGAACCATAAAGCATATCGACAACAATACGATACTTATTAGCGTCAATGTGAATCTCCGCTGGTCTTTCTGCCATTGTGTTTCCTGGTTGTTCCTTATATTTAATTCTTCGCGTATCTGTGTGGCACGCTGAACCTCAAGCACAAGATAAGCATTAACCAGGCATAGAATCACGAGAGGAACAAAGTGTAAAGTAACAATAAAGAAAACATCAATTCCATAGTAAATATCTCCTTCGCGAAATGGTGTATTATCTATGCCATAACCTTCGCCTTTCTTCACAACAACATGAATAAAGAATTTCGGAATGCATGTTATGAATGCAAAAATAAGTATTATCAAAATCCGGAGGCGAGTGTGGAAACTCTTACAGCGCCACCTAGCCCAAAGCGGAAATTTGACTACAACAAATCGTTCAATGGTCATGGTTAATGTAATCCAAATGCTTGAAGCAATGAAAAAATTTACCAGCGGAATAAATATATACACATCATACCATTTCCAAACGTATTCCGTCGCGGTAATCGAAAATACAGTATACGGGAACGAGACTCCCAGTGCACAAACATCTACAACGGCCAATGCTCTCAAATACAAATATGGCGATTCCTTTAATTTCTTCCGGGTGAGAACAACTAGACTCACACTGTTTCCAAATATTCCCAGGATGCATAGCACAGGGGCTATGTATCTGTAACAAATATACCTTATGAGCATGTCGGTTTCGTATAAATCATTGTCGTAACTTCCAGCGGAAGATCCTCGCAGTATGGCTGATTCAGTTGTTGTTTCATTCATCCTTACTTGTATCAACTATTCCTCGTCGATTTACAGTCTCCAATTTATACCTGAAACAGAAACGGAATTGTGTGTCATTCATGTTTACCACTTAGGATGAGTGGCGGAAAAATAATTAAGCAATTTAGAATTGTAAACATCTTCTTTCTCGTCTAGCTGAGATATGACTTTATGCTGATATCGCCTACAAACACCATCAGATGAACTTGGATGAACTGATGGGAATTTATATACAATGTGATTGTTTTCGGTACGATTCATTTCAGATTAAGTATTCATGAATGACATCGGCGTTTCATAGCAATTTTAAGTTGATTGTCGAGAGATAACAATTTTGAAAATATTAGATATATCTTGATCGGATTAATTGTTTGGCTGAAAAAGAGAATATCACGGTCTAGTGCATGAATTGTAGGCACAGTCTAACCTGTTTTAAGAGGCCGTCTAAGGGAAGGAGCAAAAAGGGTCACATATGACAGGTGGTCTCTAAATTTATTTTATTAATTTATATAGAAAAAGCCATTTTGGGAACCACTCATTTAGGTCACATAAGACAGGTTTTCCTTTAATTCAGTGGTCACTAGGACAGGTTAGACTGCATTTATATAGAGTGTAAACATGACAGTCCTTTATAATCACATTCACATGCACAGAACACGATGTGACAAATGTGTGACGCTATACACCTGAGCATAATTGTGTTTTCATTATCAATATTTTAAATATACACTTATATCTTAAAGAATACCGTGTTTTATGAAAAGGCATAAGAAAAAAGTAACATATAAAAACGTTATTAAATTTTTCAACCTCAAACTTCACAACATAAATATACCACCATCTACTACGTGCTATTATGAAATCATCGAATCAATGGAAAGAAAACATGAGCAAATCAGATACGACTTACATGACTTGTTTATGACAGATGGTGATGCTGCCATCTCACAAATCAAGACAATTATTATTAGTGTGACATGCACAGAGCTAGCATGTCGCTACGAGTCATAAACCTGAAATCGAATTATTCAAAAATAACTTCGTGTTTACAAGTGATGACATAACGGGTGATTTCCAATTGGGCGGTGGTTAACATCGTACCATTTGTTTTATGATATATATAGGCGATATAGCGATACACATTGTCTGTATCATAATAATTTTGTTCTGACAGTGACAAGAATTATTTTCGGATTTACTTATTGTACATGTATTTAATTTTTTACTTTTGATAAATGAAGGTATAATCAATCATCAGGCTATGCTTACGCTTCCATGGTACCTGGTTCCATCCATGAATTACGAGAGGTCCGAGTTTGTCTAATATGACCCTGAGTTCACTTATGATTAATATATTGGCGTGCGATTATTTCATATTGTCTCATGTTGATCAAAGTATTTATCTAAATATGTTGACCACAATCGTATTTCAGCTCATTACGCAGTTATCTAGAAATAATCATGACGCAAGGACATAATCCTTTAATCAAAGTTACCACTGATTAATAGTAGAGAATGAATTATGTTTTGCGTAACCGTTTATAAGGCAAACCGACATCTGTGATTGATATTTGGTGTACAGTCATAGAAAGACAAATTTGTTTGTCCTACAATTAGTTCCTTCAGATACATTATCAATCAAGATTTCAAATCTTTCGCGATATATCTATTGCACTTCGATCTATCATCGACATTGCAGAGGTGTATATTCCTTGATTATATATATATATATATATGTATCTTGTTGTTCTTCTTCTCTCTCCAAACAAATACATTATAAATCATATAGCTAC